>JAQGCC010004253.1:0-13485 GCA_034698905.1 Xestoiulus laeticollis | reverse complement strand
AATTCATAGTCGTCGAATAAGCACTACTTGTGTGTTAAAAGTATACAAATAAGTACTACTTATACGACTATGAATTCGGGCCTTAGTGTCTAGGGAGAGACATGGCAGTTGTCTAGGCAGATTCTGGAGTGTCTTCGGGAAGTGTAATTGGTTTAGAATCAATGGACGATATTATATCCTGGAAATGTTACCGGTGTGAGAATATTCTTTATAAACTGCAACGTTTTAAATGAAATGATGCTTTTAATAATATTTCCACGTACATAAACCAGAGTTTAATTAATCGAAATAGTAAAAGTTCATGTAGTCTATATGCCAGCTAGCTTTTAAAAACCCTTTTTTTCACATTAAAATGACAAGGTTTGTTCAAATTAAGCCTAATGACAGAATCTGTTTATTTGTATTTCGACATGAATTTGCACTTAGTAGCGAATTGCTCCGAGCGAATTTTACGTTCCTTGAATACCATTTATGTTCAATATGTTAAATATAAATGCTCATTATATAATCTATTCTAATAATGGCAACATCCAATTTGACATTTATACGATTTTTAAATTTTTTTTTTATTGTTGACCTACTTAACTTGTTTGCTTCATTTTTAAAATAAGTAAATTCACCGAATATTTGGTTTTGTAAACCGGTTTTTTGTAAATCGGTTTTGTAAATATTTTGGTCAAATTTTCTGTTTATTACTAATATATTTATCTTATTTTCATAATAATTTTATTTGCAAAAATTATGAGAAAATTCATAAGGTCGCTATTTATAGATTAAAAAAAGTTTTTTAAGTTTTTTTTTGTTGGTTTTGTCCTAGTTTTTGTTACTTTTTCCTAGTTATTGTTATTTTTTTTTACTTCTTCGTGCAATTATTCGTCTCAGATTCGATGTTTTATCAGTTTTTATATTAGTTTTTGAACATGATGACTCCCTCGTGTTTTTAACGAGATATATTTCAGTGTTATTACTTCTTTTATTGTGACAAAAAAATAAGAAAAAAATATCGATTTTTCCTAAAAATTTCAGAGTGCATTCAATGCAATCCACTGCAAATTTCTTATTGACTCCATAATCTTTTGTATATTTTCTACTACAAAAAAATGTGTGTTTTCATTGTTATTATTACCATTATTGTTATAACATAAAAAAATCAGCGGTGTTCATTAACGAGCCATGTTTCGCTTTGAGAATTCTTACGTGTTGACTTAAGAAAAAAAAATGCATCGCCTTAAGAAAGCTTCCTGATTGGATTAATATTAGTGCAGATACCGGAAGAGATACTTTTTCTTATGCCGTGACAATCATTAGCTGAAATAAGAAAAAGAAGAGAAAAAAAAAGTGGCATTTTTGGGATAATTTATCAACAAAAAAAAACCAACTGATTTCTGACAAAAATCATTGTTTCTTAATTGTTCTGGATAACGTGTTAGTCAAGTGATTGTTTTGAAAACATTCATCTGTTTGTTTTTCTTACATCTATAGTGATAATAAACTGATTTATTACAAAAAAACTGATTCTGACAAAACAAAATTGATTGCTGACCATACAAAAAAATTAATTCTGATAAGGAACTGAATCTGAGTGAGCAAAATATAGATTAACAATATTTGATTCCTGATTCCTAATAAAAATTACTGAATTATGACAGCAAACACTTAATTTCTAAAAAAAAACTGGATTACTATAAAAAAGTGATTATAATGCCTAGTCTACATCAAGGAAACTGTTTTATGAAATAGTTTTATGAAACAGTTTCATGAAACATGAATCTCAAAACATTTTATGACAAATTTTGCACAGGAAATGTTTCGATATCTATCCGGCGCAGCGTGTTTTGTGAAACAATGTGTCCAAACCAATGCAACACCATTGAAACATTTCACGAAACAGTTTCAATGTTTCATGTTTCATGGAAATGTTTCCTTGGTGTGGACTGAGCATTACAAAGACGTGATTTAATGTTGCGCATGAAATGTTTCGGTACCTATCCGGCGCAGCATGTTTCATGAAACAATGCGTCCAAATCAATGCAACACCATTAAAACATTTCATGAAAATGTTCCACTGTTTGATGTTTCACGGAAATGTTTCCTTGGTGTGGACTAGGATATACAAAGACGTGATTTCATGATGCACATGAAATGTTTTGACGGTACCCATCTGGCGCTGCAAGTTTTGTGAAACAATGTGTCCAAACCAATACAACATTATTGAAACATTTCATGAAACTGTTTCATGTTTCATGGAAATGTTTCCTTGGTGTGTACAATGACTTAATTTTTGAAATAAAAATATGTTTCTGACAAAACATGTTTCAGTAAAAAAACATTTCTATTATTTCCAACAAAATCAACTTACGATACATAAAAATGTGATTATTATTTGATCAAGGCAAAGTACTAATGAAACAAATGTTTTGAATGCAATATTGTTACCTTTATAGAAATAGCCTCCCTGAAACTGATTTTAGATAAAAAGAAGATTCATGATCTACATGTATTATAAAATAAGATCCGAGTGAAACAAAAACGTATCGTAGGTTGTTCAGTCTAATGTGTTAGTAATGTTTCATTGTTATTGTTTCAATGTTGATAATAACATACCAGAAAACCTATTTCTGACAACTGATTGTTAGCCATTCCTATTAATGTGCTTCAGGCCATTGAAGGCTTGGTTCGCAGAATGTTTGCAGGAAGCATGACGCGTTTGATTCCTGCTTACATCCGGTCGTCAGAGAGTAGTACGTTGTCCCTAGACGTAGAGGTCTAGGGACTCTATACTACACCTCATGCCAGCACCGTTTATCCGAACATTCAAACCTCGTCGGCATTTCCGTTTCAAAGCAGGGCAAGAAAAAAGGCGCGAAAAATCGATATGATCATGGCGGATTCGATTAGTCGGTTAGAACATACTTAACACGCGTACGTCAGGGCCAACGCGAAGCAACGCGCGTGCGCAAGGCGGCAACATGTAACTCAATTTGAGTTACGAAGGATTCTGTCGGAGACTATCGAAGAAAATGAGGAATTTAAGATCTTCGCTGCGGAAGATGAAGACCGAGAAGATCTTGAGCGCGTGTTTACAGCTAGGCCTATCGCGCATCGATGGCGGACTCATTTGTTTAAATTTCACAAAAAAGTTTGCAATTTCCCTATGTTTTTTGTTTCTACTTTGTTTATATTTGAACAAAGGATTTCCATCGAATGTAAATAAGGCTTTGGATTACTTCTTGAGAAATTTCCATTCTCTTTATTTAAGTTTAAATGAAGACTGTTTTTGACCCCTTTTAATGCTTAGAAATTAACGACTTAGATAAAAATGTGATGTTTGCGCTTCGTGCGTCATTTTAATTTAACCGCTAATTAGTTGCTAACACATTAAGCGAAGCTTATTTTGAAACTAGGCTGATCTTATGTCTCACTTCTTCTGCAAAAATAGACTGTGACATGGTTTTGCAATTAGTGCTACAATATCCGTCTTTTTTAAAATGGCGTGAAAGGATTTTTCCTTATTTAAAAGACATACACGTAACAATGACTTTCTTTTTGGTTCTCCAAGATGGCATATTGAATAAGTTTAAGAGTTAATAGTAAAAATGTTATGTTCGGGACATCAAAGTTTGATTAAAAGCCTTTTAAGATGGTAGTTTAGCATTTTGTATTGCAAATATAAAACAGTTTCGTGAAACATTAAACTGTAAAACTGGTGAAACAGTTTCACAGAATTTCTGCTATACCAGTTTAAGAAACAATCCAACCATATAAAGGAAACTATGTTTCTAAACAGCGGTGCTCTGGTCAAGTGAGGTGGTATGTTAGAATTTGGGCACTTGGTCCAAAAGCAGACGCCAGTAACGTCAGACGGCTGAGTTTCTCTTTAACGAAACCTCCGTAATCAATAAATTTTTTTTAATTATAAAACTGTAAAACTTTTATTTGGACCGTAGTGCCTGGATCCATGAAACTATTTCATGAAACCGTGGTTCAGTCGAAACTGTTTCATGAAACCGTGGTTCAGTAGAAAATGTTACACGAAACCATGGTTTAGCTGAAACTTTTCACGAAACCGTATTTCAGCTGAAACTATTGAACGAAACCGTGGTTCAGCTGAAACTGTTTCACAAAACCGTGGTTTAGTCGAAACTGCTTCATGAAACCGTGGTGCAGTTGAAACTAATTCACAAAACCGCGGTTCAGTTGAAATTGTTTCATGAAACCATGATTAAGTGAAACCGTTACATGAAACCGTGGTTTAGCTGAAACAAATTCACGAAACCGTGCTTGAGCTGAAACTTTTTCATGAAATCATGGTTCAGTTGAAACTGTTTTATGAAAATGTGGCTCAACTTAAAACTGTTTCGCAAAACCGTGTTTCAGTCGTGTTTCCCGAAAGCAGTTTTTCGATAAATATTTTGAGATTCAAGTTTCGTGAAATGATTCACTGGTGAAGAAGCAGTCCTAAAGTGTCACTAGCAGTAGCAGAAATGAGGTCACCAATAGGAAACTGGAGGAGGATTGCCTGGTGCAAGAAGGGTCCTCAGTTTGGTTCTCCAAGATGGCGGTTCACCTTTTAGGTCTTTCCCCTTTAACTTGCGCTACAATGCTATTTGCCCTTGGGTTTTCCTTCCGTTTCATTTTGCAACAGCTGCCGTTCCCTCGGCTGTTTCTTAATTCCACGATTAATCTAAACGGCAAAAGGTCCGACCTTCGTCTGCGTAACGCGTTGGTTGAGGGCGATTTCAGTTTGACCTCCTCCTCCTCTTTTTCCACTTTTCCTCTTTTCCTCTTCTTCCTCCTTTTTCCCTCTAGCGGACATTTGTCTAGCAGGGGGCGCTGGAAAAACACGTGTTTTAATCCAACTTTAATGCTCACATAATCTCACATGCTTCCTGATGGAAAAACCCTTAAGATCGACCACTTCCGTCTATGATAAGGGCATTTTAGCGACATTCATAATACGTTTTAGACAACTTTCATTGGCATCATAGCGGTTTTCGACGCTAATTGCGCTAAAAGGGAGTATATAAAACCAAGGCAACCATAGAACGAAAGCAAACAAAGTTGTTGCAACCATAGAACGAAAGCAAACGAAGTCGTGGCAACCATAGAACGAAAGCAAACGAAGTCGTGGCAACCATAGAATGAAAGCAAACGAAGTCGTGACAACCGTAGAACGACAGCAAACAAAACTGTTGCAGCTGTAGAATGTAAGCAAACTAAGCAATGGCAACCATAGAACGAAAGCAAACAAAGTTGTTGCAACCGTAGAACGAAAGCAAACGAAGCCGATGCAGCTGTAGAATGAAAGCAAACAAAGACGTAGCAACCATAGAATGAAATCAAACGAAGTCATGGCAACCATAGAACGAATGCAAACAATATTGTAGTAACTATAGAACGAAAGCTAACGGAGTCGTGGCAACAATAGAACGAAAGCAAATGAAGTCGTGGCAACCATAGAACGAAAGCAAACGAAGTCGTGGCAACAATAGAATGAAAGCAAACAAAACTGTTGCAGCTGTAGAATGTAAGCAAACTAAGTAATGGCAACCATAGAACGAAAGCAAACAAAGTTGTTGCAACCGTAGAACGAAAGCAAACGAAGCCGATGCAGCTGTAGAATGAAAGCAAACAAAGACGTAGCAACCATAGAATGAAAGCAAATGAAGTCATGGCAACCGTAGAACGACAGCAAACAAAGAAGTGGCAACCATAGAACGAAAGCAACAGTCGTTGCAACCATAGAACGAATGCAAACAAAGTTGTTGCAAACATTGAATGAAGCAAACCAATTAAAAAAGTCGTGTCAACCGAAGAACGAAAGCAAACAAAATCGTTGCAACTACTGAATGAAAGCAAACAAAGTTGTGGCAATCATAGAACAAAAGCAAAAAAAATTGCGGCAACCATTGAACGAAAGTAAACAATATTGCAGTAACTATAGAATGAAGCTAACGGTGTCGTGGCAACCGTAAAATGAAAGCAACAAAGTCGTAACAACCGTAGAACGAAAGCAGCAAAGCTGTGGCAACCATAAAATGAAAGCAAATAAAGTTGTGGCAACCAAAGAACTAAAGCAAACGAAGTTGTGACAACTGTAGAATAAAAATAGTCGTGGCAACCATAGAAAGAAAGCAAAGAAATTCGTAGCAACCGTAGAACGAAACAAACGAAGTCATGACAGCCATAGAATGAAAGCAAATGAAGTCGTGGCAACCGAAGAACGAAAGCAAACAATATGGTTGCAACCGTAGAACGAAACCAAACAAAGCCGTGGCAACCATAGAACAAAGGCAAACAAAGCCATGGCAACCGTAGAACGTAAGCAAACAATATGGTTGCAAACGTAGAACGAAAGCAAACGAAGTCGTCGCAACCGTAGAACGAAAGAAACAATTGCGTTGCAAACTTAGAACAAAATGAAACAAAGCCGTGGAAACCATAGAACGAAAGCAAATGAAGTCGTAGCAACTATAGAACGAAAGCAAACAATATGGTTGCAACTGTAGAACGAAATCAAACGAAGCCGTGGCAACCATAGAACAAATGCAAACAAAGCCTTGGCAACCGTAGAACGTAAGCAAACAATATGGTTGCAACTGTAAAACGAAATCAAACGAAGCCGTGGCAACCATAGAACAAATGCAAACTAAGACGTGGCAACCGTAGAACGTAAGCAAACAATATGGTTGCAACTGTAGAATGAAAGCAAACGAAGTAGTGGCAACCGTAGAACGAAAGAAACAATTGCGTTGCAAACTTAAAACGAAATCAAACAAAGCCGTGGCAACCATAGAACAAATGCAAACAAAGCCATGGCAACCGTAGAACGTAAGCAAACAATATGGTTGCAACTGTAAAACGAAATCAAACGAAGCCGTGGCAACCATAGAACAAATGCAAACTAAGACGTGGCAACCGTAGAACGTAGGCAAACAATATAGTTGCAACTGTAGAATGAAAGCAAACGAGAACGAAAGAAACAATTGCGTTGCAAACTTAGAACGAAATGAAACAAAGCCGTGGCAACCATAGAACAAATGCAAACAAAGCCATGGCAACCGTAGAACGTAAGCAAACAATATGTTTGCAACTGTAGAACGAAATCAAACGAAGCCGTGGCAGCCATAGAACAAATGCAAACTAAGCAGTGGCAACCATAGAACGAAAGCAACCGAAGTCGTGGCAACCACACGCAATGCCCTCCGATGGTTGCATGATGGCCTGCAACGCTATGGTCATCTTGGTGGCCATCGCTCGACCTCTTGACCTCCGATGCTTCCCGATTGGCTCTTCCTAAGCTGACCTTAATTCTCGCATTCATAAATTATGATTTAAGCTTAAATTGGCAAATAAATAAACGGCTCTCTTCGCCTTTATTACACTTTTATCAGATTAAGGAGAAAACTAAATTTCAAACAGTTTTCGTCTTTTGGCAAAAATCGTCTTTTGGGATTCCTATTTCCTTATCATCATCATCATCAACGTGTTTATCATCGTTATTCGTGATTATTATACCTACCGTTTTAGCCACGGGTTTTAATTCTGTTTCTCTGCTTTTGCTTCTAACATGTTTGCACAAACATTTAATCTTTAAGTGGAAGAGATGGAAATTATATGAAAACGCCCTCGAGTTTATTGAGACAATTGCTAAAATCAGAGTTTATATTGAATTTAATTTTCATCGGAAATTAAGTTTATCAGGAATTGTTGATATGCTTGCAAGAATGATTCCCAAACATTCTTTCAGGGTTTCTCAATAAGGTGTAGCAAAACCTGCGAATAGCACACACCGTTATGTAAAAACAATAATGCGTGCTAGTTAGAGGAAGTACCATTTACAAGTTTTGCTGAAAATTCACAGGACAAATCTTAAAATGCATTTATTTTATTAAATTTAAGTCTTATTAAAACATGCAACTAATTTTACGATAAACAACCGGTGCATCTTATTTCGCGGATATCTTAATTTAAGATATTTTGAAACGGTTTAAAATATCTATTAACCACAGTTTCTCACTTTTTTTCAACGCTATTTTGACTTTAGCAGAATGGTGTAGCTAGGTGTAGCTGAATAAGATTTACAACAAATACTTGGTTGTTTAATGTAAATCTCGATTTTTTTTTTTTATTAGAACCCGAGAACCCGCTGACGTCTAAAGTTAAACATGTAGATTTGATATTTGTAGACTTGAAAGCGCTGAAAATGTACCTTATTTACGGTGTAAATAGGATCGGTTGAAGCTGAATTCAATCCTTCAAAGTTGGCAATTTTGAAATGTAAATTTGCAATTTAAAAGAACTTTTAGCATTTCCTTTGCCTGAATTTCCCTTCGGTAATTTCGTTAGAGACGATCGGAATGATGCGAAAGAGAGGAGAAGATATCTCTTAAGAGTTAAACGTAAAATGATTAGGCCGAAACATAAAAGCCTTCGCTCGGATAACAAATTCAGATGTTAATCTAGGAAACGAAATAAGAGGACATTATTTTCAGCGTTAATCTCGGAGACCTCTCGTTTCACGGGCCAACGATACGTCATTTTTACGAGACATTCAATTTTCAACGCGCAGCTATTTTCATTTATGAAAATATTTCATAAATTCGTATTTTTTTCTTCACGTTGGTCATATGTCGCTTTTCGCGCGAGACTGCGCGATTTGATATTTGCGGTTTAAGAGAAGTCATTTCTAGCACACTTTGAAAATTTTAAAAATAATGAAATTTGCAAAATCAAGATTCTTGAATATATTTATCGATATGAGTTATTTGTCATGCTTCAGGCAGAAAAAATATGATTTTTTAATCCCGCTTGCTAATAAAATAGGGTTCAAATCAATACCCACCAATCAAATTTACAGTGACATTTCACAGAAATGAGATGCTAAATTTGGTTAATTACAATTCAATTATTTCTACTTGAAATATATAACAAAATGAACATATGAAAACTAGAAAAAAAATTGTAATTGATTTATCAAGCATTTGTTATAATTATTACATCTTTAATATTGAGTTTATGAAAAAACATTAATCAAATATTTGAAAATGTATCAATCTGTAAAATTTTATTATTTTTTTAAACATTTTGAAAACAAAGTAAAGATTTGTATGAAACATTTTATTTCTATTTCCCCAATTTATTGCAATATATTTTTTTCATAATTTTCCTTTAATTAAATCTTTTATAAAAGTTATTTAAATAATTTTCGTTTATTTCAAAGAAGTTATATTAACTATTGAAATTATACGAAAAGTTAAATATTATTACTTATTCTGTGGTACTGAATTCAGTTTTTGACTTTCAAATTATTGTTTTATATTGTAATATATCAACATAAACAACTTTTTAAAATATCTGAAACGTGTGATTTGAGTTTATTATTTAAGATTACTTTATATAATTTTGTTACTTATTTCACTAATCTTTAGCTATGATCTTGTAAATCTTGAAATAAATGGCTAGTCTAATAGTGGAAGCCATCAGAATATCCCACATAATTTATAATATTTTATAAACAAACATGTTAAAACATGTTGAATTGAATTGCATAACCTAACCTTAGAAACATTAATCTTTGCTACCATATAACGATAATAAATTAAAAACGACATTTCAAAGAAATAAAATAAAACATTGCTTCGAATCATAAATAATTTCACTTGCAATATACATATAAAGCTAAAGCATTCAAATCATTTAGTCTTTTATTTTGTTAAAATTTTTCAAAATGTAATTTATATTTATATTGTTATTTATATTTATATTTATAGAAAGCATAAAATAAGTATTTTTTTAAAAAAAGATCTTAAAATTCAGGAATTTCCATGACAAATACGAATTAAATATCAAAATTAATTAGAAAACATATAAAATAACTAATGATTGTTATTAAGGTTCATCTTTAATTTTTAATATGAGAATAAATGAAAGTTTAAAGATAACAAATGATAGAGTTAAAATTAATAAGAGAGGCAATTCATCAATTTGCTAGTTTCACAAAACTTCCTAACAATCATTACTTTTGGCATTAAGATTGAAAACAAAGCAATTTTTCATGATCAAATTTCAGGATGAAAAAAGTTATTTTTTTTTGTTTAATTTGACGTTTAATATATTTATTTCATTGTTATCAAAGATTAATTTCATCAGAATAAATGGTGATAGAAACGAAAAAACTCATTTAGAAATTAGACTTTAAATCGATGCTTTTTAAGGAAAGAAAAAAATGCATTAATTCTCATATTAATCAATTATAAATCAGAAATGAAAACTTTTCATATTAAAGTTCATTTTAGACAAAAAAAATTGGATAAGAAAATGGTATTAAACAAACTAAAAAAATGTGTACATAAGATTCAAATCCTAGAGTAAAATGTTGAAAATGAATAATATTTAATCAAAAACTAATAAGAAATTAAAAATAAATATATATGCAACTAAAATTATTTTGGTATTGCAAAGTTTAGATAGTTTTGAAATGATAGTTATGTTAAAATTTGTTTTATTTTAGAATATAAATTTAATCTAGTTTTTGTTACAAGCACCTACATAAACAATTAAAGTTTATTTTTAGATATTTTAATCTTAATTTAATGTGCAATAATTAAATTAGTTTCACTCAGCTGACGTTTATTAAAATCTGGCAGAAATTTATAAAAATTTTACAAAACCATAATTTAATTACGCTGATTTAATTACGTTTCGCGCGGCTGACGTTTATTAAAATTTAACTAAATTTAAAGTTTAAAAATAATCTTTTATTTTTACACTTCAGCTATTATTTAATAAAGGCTTTAATTAAATTAGATCAAAGATTTGTACCGCAGATTATAATGCAAGTAGTTTTACATCATACAGTTTAATGATGTTTAATATCATTTCAAACTAACGAAGCTATGCCGTAAATGTTTTATAGTAAATATTCATAAATAAATACAAAAATTGTAAATTTCAGTGAAAAGTTTTAAACAAAGACTATTTTATGATAAAATCCGAAAAGCATAAACTTTTTTAAAAACATTTGACCAAAAAAAAAATGTTTCGACCTCGTTTAAACGGGAAAATGGTTGGACATCGCTTGAAATTCACAACCTCACGTAAAGACAAATCCAATTTCGTCCTAACAATGTTAAAACAAAGTAAAAGAAAGTGAAAAAAAGAAGAAACGAATTTCTGAAACGTTGGAAGAATTTCAGGATGAAAAAAGCACAAGTCTCGCATTTTAAAATGGCTCAAACGTTAAGCGCTTTCGGTTTCTTTAAACGGACAAAACCATGGACTTCTCCAACCTAACATAAAATACCGTTTCCATACTTAGTTAGGAAACCAGAAATCATGGTTGAGATAAAACACTTATTTTAAAATGATACGGTACTAAATGTGCATCACACTAGTGAAACATTTTACGAAACTAAACTCGAAACAGTGACGGTGAAATATTTTCCAACATAATATTATTTTCTAAAACTTATTATATTAAACAATTTTAACCGATACACGGTCTCGTAAGACTCATCATGTTTTAGAAAACAGTATCAGAAACTCTGCGAAACAGATTCACGTTTGGTCTATTGGGAATAGCTTAAACCTATGGCGCCACTCGTGGATGTTTTAGGAAGCTGAGATTGGTTGATCGTTGAGCAGGGCCACCTACTTCAATTACATCCACGATGTGAATCGTAACGACCAATGGCACCACATGTGGATGTTTTAGGAAGCTGAGATTGGTTGATCATTCAGCAGCGCCACCTACTTCAATTACATCCGCAATGTGAATCTTAACGACCAACGGCACCACTCGTTGATGTTTTAGGAAGCTGAGATTGGTTGATCATCCAGCAGCGCCACCTACTTCAATTACATGCGTGATGTGAATCGCAACAACATACTGTGCCCCTCGTGGATGTTTTAGGAAGCTGAGATTGGTTGCTCATTCAGCAGTGCCACCTACTTCAATTACATCCGCGATGTGAATCGCAACAACATACTGTGCCACTCGTAAATGTTTTAGGAAGCTGAGATTGGTTGATCATCCAGCAGCGCCACCTACTTCAATTACATCCGCGATGTGAATCGCAACGACCTACGGCACCACTCGTGGATGTTTTAGGAAGATGAGATTGGTTGATCATTCAACAGCGCCACCTACTTCAATTACATCCGCGACAGCCTACTGCACGGTCATAATATTTCATGTATATTTATATTATCGCTACAGGTATAGCTGTAAATATCCACCATTTTCTAACGGAAAGAGGTGGACTATGCGAAACCCGATGAAATTTCTCTCATCAATTGGTGTTTTCGTGCCGCAGTTGATTAGCATAAAATGGAATTAATTAGCATTTCCCAATTGGCATTAAGGCGGCCATGTTGGAAACCATGTTGAAAACCATGTTGGAAACTTTCATCTCCGATTACTGTTATTAAACGCATTAAATGTTGTTCGTCTAAAAATTAATAATGGTGTTTGTGATCCTTTTGTTTTTCTATCTCCCCCTTAATTAACTCCCTCCGTGTTAATTAAAGCCCTATATAATCTGACCAGATGCTCCATTACGAAATTCGATGAACCACAATTAAAACACAATGACGTCACTTTCATACCCTCAAACTATAAATTCCATTATCCATATCAAATATTCAGCCATTGTTATTTTCGCCTCAACAACGCTTGGTAGAAACATTAATTTCATCCTGCTTTAGGATGCTAAAGGTATTAATTAATCTATTGAAATAATTAATTCAAAACATGCCAACTTTTTAAAAAAACATTACGAAGCCCCGGGGTTAATTAGAAACTGCTGAAATTTTACCTCTATTCTAAATATATGGTATACTAACCTGTAAATACATTTATTGATCTGTTATTGTTTCATTAAAATTGTGCATCTCATAAAACATTGGTTGATTAAAACATCGGTTAATTAAAATAATGTGTCGATGAATCAATTTGCTAGATCAAAATTTTAAAATTGGAAAAAAAATGTTTTATATGGACATTAAAGTATGCACTTCAAATGAAAACATCTTAAAAACTGACCAGGTAATTCCATGTCCATCAAATTTTATTTGAAAAAATGTAGTACTGCCTGATGACCCATGTAAATGGTCATATTTAATGGTCCTTAAATGGTCATATTTAGGTCACAAAATGACCAAAAATTGACGTCATGTTTTTGACCACTATTTGAATGGTCATTTTAAGGTCATGAAATGACTAAAAAATGACGACATTTTGAAACCATTTTTTGAGTGGTCATTATTTAACCAGAAAATGACCAAAAAATGACGTCATTTTGAGACCCTATTTTGACTGGTCATTATATGGCCAGAAAATGACGTCATTTTGAGACCATTTTTTGAATGGTCATTTTAAGGTCATAAAATGACCAAAAAATGACGCCATGTTTTTGACCACTATTTGAATGGTCATTTTAAGGTCATGAAATGACTAAAAAATGACGACATTTTGAAACCATT
>JAQGCC010004252.1:0-13486 GCA_034698905.1 Xestoiulus laeticollis | reverse complement strand
GTCACTTTTAAAAAGTCGTTTTCGTTTTTGGCGCATGCGCACTAGAAACCACTTTGACTATTGAAGTGGAAGTGAAAGAAAAAAGTCGCCGTTTGTAAATCCCTTATATTGGAATAGATTTAGGCCCAATATTCGTCCTCTCATGTTATCAATATGTAACTGAACCAACAATGGGAAATAAATTGAGCCAATATTGGCCCGCTATTGAATGAAAAATAAGAGCGCAATATTGGCCCAGTATTGCATAGTAAGCTTGGACCACTATCAGCCCAATATATTGGTTTCATTGGCCAATTTAACCAATATTGCTCCAATATTCGGCCAATCTTGGTAAAATATTGTGCTACTTGGGTACCAGTTCTACGTGTATTTGATGTTGCCTGCACGCAAGATGGCGCTACTGTCGAAAATTAGAGTGTAAGCACTGATTGCCCCATTTTAGGGGTAGGGCAAATTACTTTTTAATATGAAAAATGGCCCTACCTGAAATAGCTTGATGAGAAAGTTAATAATTTCAGTTCCTTCCTTGAAAAAAATTAAATACCTCAATTCTTTATCCATAGGCAAACTTATTTAAAACTGTGCTGCCCTTTCTGGACTGCAATATTTGAGTGTAAGCACTGATTGCCCTATTTAAGGGGCAGAGTTAAATTACTTTTTAATCTGAAAAGCAATCTACCTAAGATAATTTGACAAAAATGACAATACCAGCACCTTCTTTGTAAGAAACCTGAATACATGCATTTTCAATCTATAGGAAGAGTTATTCAAAATGTGTTGCCCCTTGTGACACTGCAACACTAAAGGGCAGTGCATCATTTAGGGTGATCATGTTTACGTAATATATGCCATAGATTGAGTTGTATAAAGACATTGATATGAATGCTGGAGCTGTTAAAGAGTGGTTAATATATCTCCAATTTGCACAAATATAACCTCAAGTAATTTAAATTGATATTACTTAATGAAAATGTCGAGAGTTATTTTAATCGTACTCTACAGCTTTAATGCACGTAAACAAATAAACTGCTCGTATCTCTAAAAGAATTGGATTATGGCAACATAGAAAACAGCATGTTGTTTGCGTTACAATTGCTTTTCAACGAACATAGACAGATTCATTTTTAAATTAAGGAAATCAGGTCAGCGATTTGTATAACTGGCGCTGTATGAAAATAATGCAAAAATATTCGTTAAGCTGGAAAAGGAAGGAAGAGAAGGGGGAGACAAATTTTGCAATCTCCTGGGATGGTTCGATGATGACAGTCGATGCGCTTATCTCGGTATAGAATTCGAGTCAATACCATTCTGCGGGAGTTTCAATTTCCTTAAACGACTTCTTTCCGAAAATTTATCCTGCACGTATCAGCAAACTCGATGCACCTGATGATCAACGAAGCATAAGATCTAGCACCATTTGCCTATGGCAGTGGTGGAAACGATATTCTCGTTGTTCGGTAAACATGCGCAGTAGGAAAAAAGCAACTGGGAGTATATTTGCCTATGAATAAGGCGTTTTAAGCATGCAGTACGTTTTAATGCTGAATGTTCAAGTATTGCGTCGAGATAGAAACTGCCTTTACATTCAATACTGATGGATAAAGATAGTGATGGACGTTAGTAGGCTACTTGTTGGAGTTTGGGGAACTGTTTAGATGTTGAGGTTATCTTTCAATTTAGATGCAATGCGTGCACAGGACGGCGTATAAAATTCTTGATAACGTACTTTCACGTAGTGCCATCTATTGTACGAATATGGAAATTGTCTAAGAGAGGTTTTCAGGAATGTTGTTTTATATACCGTTTTTGCTTGTGTATTATCCCTATTTTTTACATTTTTTTGCCCTTCGAAGTATGAGGGGGAGGGGCAATTACACGATATATTTTTTCTCGAAAAAATTGCTTGAAAGTCAGTGAGGGCCATTTCTCGAGAGGGACTCTTACACGAGTAAATGTGGTATTTTCATTGAATTATTTTAGATCCTGTTTATAAATGCATGATTTGTTTGTAACGACACGAGACAACTTTGAGAAATTGGACCTCTTTGGTTTTAAGACCTGGAAATCTGTAATTTTCAGGGAAATTAGATAAACCTGGAATAGTCAAGGAAAAGTGATTTTTTTTAAAGTTTGTGCTATTTAACACTATTTTGCTCTGTCTATCCTTTTAATGAAAAACCCAAAAATATGACAACATGCCTAACATCTTGTAGTGTTTAATCAAGGAAATCGCATTAGAACACAATTTACAATTGGATCATACAAACTTTGATTAAAGCAGTCTTTTACTAGTGATATACAAACCTGGAATAGTTTTAACCTGGAATAGTCAAGGAAAAGTGTTTTTTTTTTAAGTTTGTGCTATTTAACACCTAAAAATCACATTTACTTTCACGTGGTTAAGCACATGAAAAGACACACCCAGCCACGTTTACATTCATATAAATTGGAAATTCACCGTATAACTAATTTTAATATAATTTTACATAAATAGATATTGACCTGTTTTTACATATTCTTTAACAGTGTTTTTGTCCATCCGTTCAACTGCGAATATTCGATTGACCTTTATTTTAAAAATTTAATTATATTATTATTAATTTGTATATCACTAGTAAAAGACTGCTTTAATCAAAGTTTGTATGATCCTAAATGTAAATTGTGTTCTAATGCGATTTCCTTGATTAAACACTACAAGATGTTAGGCATGTTATCATATTTTTGGGATTTTCATTAACAGGATAGACAGAGCAAAATATAATTTCTGGAGGAATTTTAGTAATCTTATTTAAATTAAATTTGTTATTTGTGTCCTTTATTATTAAAATAAAAACCTTTTAAGTCTACTTTAAAAATGATATTTTAAATCCGTATAATCTTAACAAGTATTTGGTATACATGTACATAATATACTCGTACTCTGTATTGTATATCATTTTTGTGCGAATAATATTGCAAAGTTCCATTTTCAAAGAAAATGAAAACAAACAGTTTTTCACTCAAATTCAGCAAGCGTGAAACCACTCAGGAAAACAAATGTTTAAAATATAGTAGCAACTGGGGCTTCTAAATGGAAACGTTATCGACAAAACGACGGTTCGTTTGCAAAATTCAGTGTGCTGATGTCCATCTTGTTGTTATTTGACAGTGATCCAAATGATTCTACACGCCAGGGGACGCCTGATGCCAGCAAAACTAAAAATCGTTTAGGACTAGCAAAGACCATTTGGCCTCAGTATGAAACCGTTCATCAAAAGTACCTAGGCATAGGTAAGAATTCCTTTATGTCATTTTCAATTCCATTGCGTTGCAAGAATGTTGCGATATTATAGTGAGTGAATATATGCCGAATATACTATGCATTGCTGAAAAAAAAATATTTCAGTAGACAATGGTGTTTAGTTGCCTATGCAGGAATCATTTCCACCAACTAAACTTTTTAATTAAATTTTAGCTACACTTGCTTTAGTTTGTATAAAACATGGTCGTAATACACCAGCTTTTAACATCGTATAGGTAAGGAAAACTTTCATGATACTCAAATGATTGTGAAAGACCAATTCTGCAGAAGCCATTTCTGTAATTGCCTGTTAAAATGTTTTCTTACGAGTGTGTGCTGTTGAAATGGCTTAATTGGCTGTCTCGTTGATATTGCAGTGTTTCTCTCAGTATAGGCACCAGTAAACAACAACATCCAATTAACAGCCAGGAAATCAAGCAACATCAATGATACGAAAAATGAATGCTAGTTGGCGGTTTTGGTAAACGAATTTACACTATGTTAAATTAAAGTTTGTGACAATGGTATACAGTTCTAGATGCTTGATCTGCTGTTGCCTGCTCTTGGAAATACTCTTGGGAAAAGAAGCATTCATCAATTTCTTTTATAACTAGAGCAAATGAAATTCGTTTAGGAAATAAAATCAATATTGGCTTCGAATGAATTGCAGCAAAATAGTGAGAATATATAGAGACTATCAAGAGTTGCTGTCTAGTTTAATTCATGCGCAATGGCAAATCAGGCACTTTCATTTTGTTAAATAAGACGTCTCTTATAAGAAATTTTAAGAGATATCTCTTTATGCGCACCTAAGCAAATTTCTCTTGGAAGAATGCATTCTTTTGAATGTTCACATGAAAAGTTTCTTTAATTCGAACATCTCGGCTTAATATTGAAAATTATCCACATTCCCTGCGTGTAACTTATACAAATAAAGATTATAATAACATAATAATAAAGAACGACGGAAATTAAAACGTTTGATAAATAACATTAAATCGTACCTGTATTGCTTATGCCATATTAGTTTTTAATACATGCAATATGTTCAAAATGGAAGTAGTGTTTATCCTTAGCATTAACAATAATTTAAACTGCATTTATTTTAGCATGGTATCTCACAAATTTCTCTTGGAAGAATGCATTCTTTTGAATATTTAGGTGAAATTTAAATGTTAAGGATAAACAATATATACACTGTGCAATACATTGCATGTGTTAACATTTAAATCGTAAAAATTACGTTTCGAAAATAAACAATGAACTTTACCTGTATTGCTTATATAATTTGTACCCTTTTAAATTTTAACTCGTGCAATGTTAAACTATTTATCCTAAACATTTAAATAAAATTTTATTTATAACGTCATCACACGTTTCATGAAAATGTCATACTCTTGTAATCATTACAAAACTGTCATTTAATGGAGGATTGTTCCAACTTTTGTGTATCTGTAAGCTTATTTTCCGTATCATCAAAATAATGACCGATGATACAGTTAAAAAACATACCAATGTACCATTAAATATACTAATATATACATGTACAAGTTACATGATACATGTATACCAAACTATTTAAAAAACACAGTGCAGCTTCGCTAATCCGACGCCATATGTGGCAAAGGACTGTATTCCATAAGGGTAAAAAACATGCTGAAGCATGGATAAGAGGATGGATATTAGCAATGATCCATACCTGCATATGATTACTCTATATGCCCCGCACTGTATGTGGCATTTGCTTCCACAATGTGCAGGTTCATCGACTAATCCCAGGTATGTTTCCTTGCTATTCTCCATTCTCTTATCCATGCTTCAACATTTTTCACTCTATTAGGATAAAAAACATCGTAAGCATGGAATAACATTGAAATGCAGCGATTCGATTGGGCAATCGGAAATTCCCGTCATCGGGAAACCTACCTAAATGCTGCATTTCAAGGTCATGCCATGCTCCATGATCTACGCTGTTTTTACTCTAAGGGTTAAATCTAGGGTAAGTACATCCAACATTCTTGCAAGGCACACTAAACGATCACCATGTGTTAGTTCTCTAACATTTTTTAATTTTTTTCCGGCTCCACACCCTTTCCCCTCCCCACAGTCCAGCGCCCCAAGATCCGCCACCACTTTCGTGCCCACAAGATGTCGGTGTGGCTGAAGCTCATCCCGGACATCCACCGGTCGGGTGGTACAGCCGCCACCGTGCAGCATCACGTGCTGGACAATCACGAGGACCCCTCAACCTTCGAGGGGGTTCTGCGCCCCCTCACCTTTACGCCTCACGGCTCCGTCTCTACACTCGCCCCACCCCCCAGCAGTAGCAGCAGCAGCAGCAATAACAACAGCGCGTTAGTGAGCCAAAGGGCCCAGACCGAGCCGTCGGACCTTTCAATGGCCTCC
Source organism: Xestoiulus laeticollis (assembly GCA_034698905.1). Lineage (NCBI taxonomy): Eukaryota > Metazoa > Arthropoda > Diplopoda > Julida > Julidae > Xestoiulus > Xestoiulus laeticollis. The sequence continues at coordinate 7,800 of JAQGCC010004252.1, read as the reverse complement.
TCGCAGGGTCCACCGGCTGCCACCCCCGCCTCCCCACCGGGTTCCGTGGAGTTAAAGAACGGCACTACCCCCCTGAGGGTCAAGGCTGAGCCACAGGGCAACTACTCGACGGCCCTGAGCGTGACCATCGCCGTGGGGTGCTCACTGCTCATCCTCAACGTGCTCATCTTCGCCGGGGTCTACTACCAGAGGGACAAGAACCGGGTGCAGGCCCGCGGGGTGAACGACCGGCCCCCGTCCCACAAAAAGGAGAACGATGACGGCCAACTTGTTGGACTGGGCCTGCACACCATCCGCGCTATATCAGAGACCCCGCAGAAGGTGCCGCCCCCACGCACGCCACCCCCCTCCCCCATCAGTAAGGCCCGTCACCAGCTGCCAGAGTATCCAGACCCCTCCAATGCCACCCCGGGGGCCACGCTGAACATCCCGAGGCCCATGATCAAGAGCGGGCCGGACAACCTCACGTTGCCAGAGTCACAACCTCTGTTGCTGCAGAATCTGCAGCTGCGGCCCCCCGTCAGAAAGCCCAACATGCAGGAGGTGCGTGTGTGAAGATGCTGGAAGGTCACGGGTTTCAGGTCGCACCCCTTGAAACGGATGTGCCTGGGCACCGGGCCCCTGAGGGGCTCGGAGCGGCACCCGGGAAGGGCGGGCCGCACGAGAAGGTCCCCAAGGGGTTTCAGACGTGGCTGAACGGTAGATGTTTGACAATTGTTAAACCAGGGGTCACATTTTTAAACCTCATACAACCAAAATTGGCAACGCATTTCCGTCCCCTGATTGGATCTCCTCGATCACCTGATCGAATCCAACCAATCAGGATACGAGAATGCGTTGCAAATTTTGGTTGTATGAGGTTGAAAATATGGCCCCAGGATAACTAGATTCTGGGTTGAAATTGCAGTTAGGACAGTGTCCTTGTAAGACAGGCCGTATGTTATATTGTGCGTGCGTGAGATATAATAGGACACAGCTAACTAGAAAATGTAATGTAGAAGACCCATATGCACAATTAAGGGTAAAAACATGCTGAAGCATGTATAAGAGGATGGATGGTATGGCCTTGAAATGCAGCGTTTCGATTGGTTTCCCGATGGCTAGAATTTCAGAATGCCCAATCGGAATGCTGCATATCAAGGCCATGCCATGCATCCTCTGAGCCATGCTTTAGCATGTTTTTACCCTAAGAGGTGCTGAAAGGGCTGAAACTTTATTGCATTTACTGAGAGGGAAAATTGATCTCGTGAGATAGGACATGTTAAGAACTTTATTGATTTCTAGTATATTTTAGTATATTTAAGTATATACTGAAATATCTAAGTTTGTTCAGCCTATGCTACATCATCTTACAAATATTGGGAAACGTGAGTTAAATCTGGACAATCTTTCAAGTTCCTACTTTTGCACATGTTCAACTTGATCCGTTCTAAAACTAGATTTAACATTCATTAACAGCTAGGCATTAACGTTCTCAACGTTTCATGTAGAATTCAATACCTGTAAGTACATGTATATAAATGTATTACATATACAAAATGTACAATAGTTTATGGAGTCATTATAATTGTAAGTTTTATTTTTTTCTCGTAAGTAATAGCTGATTCAAGATCAATTTTAATTTAGGGATTAGACGAATTAAACATATTAAGGCACATCAGAAAAAAATAGTGATATTTATAGGAAAAATGGCTGGATGCTGCTGCCAAACTATTACAACAATTGTTACTGATGCTGTTTAGACACGCCTGAAACCACATTTCGCGTGGCCTGACCCATGCCCTTGATATTGGAATGGTAGCCAATGGTGTTGTGGTCGAAAGTCCGAAATGGGAATGTTTGGCTACAGTTCATAGGTATAGTGCACGATGTCGCGTAGTGTTCTCAATGTCCTCGTACAGGATCCTCGTGGGTCGTGGTATAATGCTCATGCACTTTTTGACCGTCGTCACTGCAAGCATCTCGCTTGTGACCAGCGTCACGTGACTTTGACCGGCCGTTCGTTGTTCTTCTGGAAGATTTTATAAAAGAAGTTTTTAAGTTTTTTATTGCTAATCAATCTTTGTTGGAGTTGGACTGTATATACACACCACACTACTGTATTTTAGTACGTTTTGTCATTCCTAGCTTGGCTTCTGGGAGGAACGTTTCGGTACATAAACGCTGGCATGCCACTGTTGAGGGCTTTCCATAAAAGAGTTTATAGTCACTTTCTTAAATTTCTATCCAATTACCCACATTAGAATGCTTTCTAGACACATTTCACACTTATTGCATCTTACATTTATTTCATGATACATCGCTAAATTTATATTGTAATTTCTTGAAAATACTTCATTAAATTCTTGAATATTTGTTAAAAAGATTTCGTTAATAATGTAAAAAAAAACTTCATAAGAAGTAAAAAAAAACAAATTTTGTAAAATTATTGGTGATTTCATTAACAGTATAAAAAAATTCATAAAAGTCATGAAAATGTTTTTAAAAAAGATCATCAAATCGAAACATAAAACCCATTATAAAAACTTTAAAAAAAATGTGTAATTTTACTGAAAAAAGCTTTAAATTCAACTCTGTCGTACCTGTGAAAACTAAATTTTTAAAATCGATGAAAATAAGGATTTTTCTAACAGTTTTTATCCTTCTTAAAAGGAACAAATAATAAAACTACCACTGCCTTCCTTCGTGTTTTTTTTTTTAAATAACAAAATTCAAATTTTTCAAGTTTACCCCATATAATCAAAGAGACACAAACTTTTTCATTTTATAATTTGTAGAATCAAAATATATCAATTTTACATCAGTTTATTATAGAATTTATGTTTTCTATATTGTGTATAATGAAAATATGTCGATTTTACATCAGTCCTTTCCGTCTATACTTTCCAAACCCTTATACCAAATCTTTTATGGAAAGTCCTCCCAGTATTAGTTTCAACCAAGTATTCATTCATTGATTTGAGCTGAAGAAAATTGCGTACGTCGGTTTTACAAACTTTCAGTCATGCCCCATCGTCCATTTCACTGTTCTATCCATATCTTGAGCTACATTGTAAAAAAACAAACAAAGGCATTCGTTGGAGGATTAAGAAGACGTTACCTGGATTTGATGGCCATGCGCACCAAAGACTTAATTGTTCGCTTGATGTGTTTTCATATCAACAAACCCGCATGGCGTGCTAGATATTCGAGCAAACATTGAGCGCCATCCAAGCAGTATTTTAACCTCTGACGTCTCTCATATTTTCTTGTTGATCCCATTTTTTTTCTTACAGCAGTTTCATCGTTTTAATTGATTTTTAAGAACATTCGTTAAACATTTATTTTTCATCCGCTTTCACGGTTTGGTGTAATGGACGAAAATGCAGGAGTGTTATGTGTGAGCTCAACGGATTTCATCATTCGCCAAGACTTGTTAGCCAACCAAATCAAAGACTGAATATTAAGCTGTAACTGCGAGGGATTTTATACATTAAAACGAGACGCCAAATGATTTGTTACCCATATATGTAAGAAGCGTTTACATTTTGTAGTCACCATTTCGATTAGTGATTGCGACGTTTCGTTCTACTAAAAAGACTAATGCCATCAGGACAAAATCTGAAATCCATTATAGCAATCACGTGGTGATTGCAAACACTTCATCCATGTTTTTGAACGTTACAAATTGTTGCCATGCACCGCAATGGCGCGGATTCCAGAAATTGCGTCAAACAACTTTATACTTTTTGATTTATAATTGAAAACACTGTATGTTATTCCTTGATTAAATCATTATTGTGGAAATGATTTCATAAAGTTCACTTAAAATCAAATACGCGATAACAATATTCGAGTTGTTCATTTTCAACCATTTTTACAAGTTTATTTCAGTAGAACCTTTTATGTTTAATAACTTGGGTTAAATAAACATAGTTGCTATGTGTTTTACAACATGCGTTTTTGAAACTTGTTTTATACAGCAATTCCATACACTGCAAATCAAAACATCTTATATGCATGGAGGAGTTTGACAATGACTCGTGGCGCCTTTAGTGGACACAATATCGTCCTCTTAGCCCCACTGAGCATGTGCAGTAGACATTGTCAAACTCCTCCGAGTTGGACAATGACCCGTGGCACCTCTAGTGGACACAATATCGTCCCCTCAGCCCCACTGAGCATGTGCAGTAGGCATTGTCAAACTCGTCAATTAAGTGTCCACGAAATAAGATGCAAAGATCCATCTTAATTTCACCACTTTTTCAAACTTTAAATTAGTTGCATTTAGTAATAAGATGGTCAGTAAACAATAGAATTGCAGTAGATGCATCTTAATTTAAGTTAAATTTCTTAAGATGCGTCATAATGTCTTATTTAGTGGACATTTTTTTAAAATGTTTTCATTTGCAGTGTATATACGCCTTTAATTAACACATGTGAATGGTCATATTTGCTCGGTCAAGAGTTTAAATTTCTTTATGACATATAGAATCATTTTCTCAAGTTTTCCAAATCTATATAATTAATTTGTAGTCACTCAAAAACTTACTATTATAAAGTTCTTATATTAAAAAATTGATCTATATTGGCGCCATCGAAATTAGATAATAATTGTACTCACGTTGCGAATCTTAGCCCATTTATAGCCAAATTAAGCTTAATTCATAGTCATTTATAATAATTGGCTTATTAACTCACTCAACATAAATGTATACATTGTAGCATAATTTGCTGAGATTAATCCAAGAATAAAATGAGCCTTGCCTAGCAATAATTTAAGTTCCTCGAAAACATATGATCAACGTTGCTTGGGTAACGTTTCAAATTATATTTTGTAGATCAACATCCCAGTGCAGATTAAAAAACATTAATTGAGCCATAGATGAATACAGTTCCATTTGGTTAATTTGCCTACCTAATCTTCATCACTTCACATCCTGTTTACATTTTCAAAACCACCTCTAAAATGTCATTTTCGATGTCCGCCATCTTGAAATGCACACTGCACACGGTGTTCAACTTTTAGGGCGCCCTGTATACTATGGTCACGTGACCAGTTTAACTGAGTTCGGAGGTGGAAATTAACACTCGAAAGTTTGACCTGATCCACATTAGAATAGCTACATCAACGTCGGTGTGAATAAGGTGTAAAATGCTTCATATAAAAATTACCACGTCACTGCTCAAAAAGGATCATCATGTCGCATGCATCAAACATCATTTTTCTAAACACCCGTTGTAATATAATGTATTTTAATTCCATAAACCCAAAAAAAGTCGAATTTTTAACTGTTTTTTTTATAATAACAAAATGTTTGTTTAAAACACCACAGTTTATGGTTTAAATCATACGAAAAATAGCTCCATAATCCTTTGGTAGAAATAAGACTTATTTGAATACTTTATGAAATTTTTAGAGAAAAAAATGTGGTTTATGCAAAGTTACTATACATGTATACAGCCGTATTAATAGAATTGCGTTTTTGAAATTGGCAATGTTGTCAGCATGATACATTTAACAAGACTTTTGGTTGTCATTAAATTATACCAAAGATATTATTAAATATAATACAGCATATAAATCAATCCACCAAACTTTTATGCAAATAATGCTTGTGAGTTTTAATATTAGCTGGAAGAAAAAAAAATTGACATGCACATGTACATCTCTAGAAAATTGGAATGTGGTATTATGTAACACTGGTAGCAGTTTAGCATTTGGCAGAAAGACTGGTGAAGTCATGATGTTGAATGTCAAATTTCACGCGTGTGTTTATGGACTTCTTCTGTGCTGCTTTTATTCCGGAATTCTTGACGAATAGAATTAAACTACATTTGTAACGGTAAGTGCTTTAATTTTATTATAAGAACAATTTTTATTTCATCCCATCACGCATGTTAATTAGACCATTGTTGTTGGCATATCCGTCCAGTCCAATCCGTGTCCATCGAAACGGAAAATATTTATTTTTGTAAAATAAGTGTTGTTAAATCTCCTTTAGTTATTTTTATAGTATTTTACATGATCAGTTATTAATCCTGTTAAGACCTACATGTATTAACCAATTACAGTCGTGGTTTTCATTAAAATATTCACATAATAGAAATGCATATTGCATCAAACAGTGTAAATGTGCTGAGGTCACGGTCACGCAGTGAATTTTCATCCTAGCCGAAAGTAGATTTGAATGGAATGTTGCAGGTATACGTGTACCTGTTTGTATGACCTCACCGATTCGGCGAGGTCATGAGCATGCGCGCATGTAAATTTACTAAAATTCTATCCACTTCTATTTAGAGCTAGGATCAAAACCATTTCATGATTACAGCTATTAGGGTAATAACAGTGTGGAGCATGGAGCATGGAGCATGGCATGGTCTTGAAATGCAGCGTTTCGATTGGTTTTCCCGATTACCCAATCGAAACGCTACATTTGAAGTCCATGCGCCATGCTCCATGCTATTCCATGCTCTACACTGTTTTTACCCTTAGATAGATTAAAGCCCACTTCGCACCGCACGCGAATCACTGGCGACGCTGTGCGGTAGAGTGTGGTGGCGCCGGATATGACGTCGGCGGTGTTGAGGCCGACGCTAAAAAGCCGCCATCTTTGTTCTTTGGCTCGCCTGAATTGAAAGGAGTGGAAACTATTGCGCCGTCACGTGTGAATGCCGATTTCTCGACGTAAAAGTGATTTCCGTTTTACGGTGGTGATTCGCGTGTGGTGCGAAGTGGGCTTTAGCTGTCTTGCGTTCAACGCGAACGTAAACGACGGTTTCGAATTGCACATAGGCCTGGATGTCTAATAGTTGACGTTCACGTGTAAAGCAAACCTCGTCGGCTTTGCGTTCACGTGAATACATTGAAAATGACAGTGTTGTAACTGCTGTTAGATAACTTATCCTGCGTTTACGTTGAAAGCAAGACAGCTTAATCTCGCTATTGAGTGATCGCATACGTATTTTAGAGCACTTTAAGTTTTAAGTTTAAGCACATGTAGAAATCTATGCTGAATATTCACTATGAACATAAATAAGGGTAAATAGATAAAAACAAACCATGTTATTGATCTTATGTTCAGAATATTTCGAGGATGGTTTCGTGAAAGAAGGGGGTATGGGAAGTGAAATTATCCATAAAAAAAATGTAAGCCTAGGCTTTCTTCCGAATTTGTTTTTATCGAAAACAAGATTACTTTAGAACAATTTCGCCTGCTCTACCCCTTGCAAGCGGTTGTACGTTATAGAAGCCGAAAGTTAGATCGTATACTTGAAAATAATCGAGCCAACGATTTCCTAAACAGAACGCTATCAATGCCCAAATCCCGGCTGCACCACAAACCGTTCGATTGCACTCCTTAGTGCAAATAGCTTTTGCTGAAACGCAAGGAGAATGAATGGGTTTATGGCAGAAACTGCATTGAACGCCAAACCGATGAAAGAAGGAACAGGAATGACAATGATTGATCAGGAAGCAGGCACTGTATAGATCACCCATTCCCGATTAAGGGCCCCGCTTGATGAATAGTCGCAGATATTGGTTTGCAGAAGTGGTTTAGATCTTTAACCTAAAATCACCTTTAACCTTTTATTCAAATATTTGAATGCATGCAAATATTATAATTTGGTGAATGAAGTCAGAAGGGGTTCGATATCCTAGAGTTTCTTCACCATGTATAATAGAGGGATTGAGCACGCCTCCCTTAATGCCCAGTCAACTGATTTACCTTAACGAGAACGGATTGGAAAAACATACAGTGCTGTCAATGTAGTTAGCATTAAGGGAGCATTAAGGGAGGCGTGCTCAATCCCTCTATT
>JAQGCC010004251.1:0-13487 GCA_034698905.1 Xestoiulus laeticollis | reverse complement strand
CTAGTTGCGCGGCAAATCTAGCCAATCACGAGCATGCTAACAATTCCAACGGTCTTTTTAACTAATTTTAAAATTTGTATATATTTGCTTTTCAACTTTAATTATCGAAATTTATCTGTTTCACTTGATCGCATTTCAAATACGATTACAATTCGCATTTGCCGCTATGTTTTCGACTAGAGTACTGATCGACGATCGTCTCTGCCACAAAGGCGGCGCCTCTGTCAGCGCTAAGCCAACACCTTCTTATGGCGCAGAATGGAAACTACATATATGCCCCATCTATGTAAGTTACTAATCTATGGCGGTGCCAGCTCACGTAGGAACCACTAGTGGCCCGAGATTTATTGTCCGTTTAGGAGAGGTAGATTTATCACCATATTGACTATAAAATGGTTGTCTGCATTTGCTAGAGAGGTGTCCGTTGCTAAGGGGGTAAGAATACATTGTTTTCCTATACTTTGGGCAGGCAAATCCCAAAATTGTCCATAAGGAGAGATGTCCACTGGAGAGGGGTGTCCGTAAGGAGGGATTTCACTGTAACTTCAAATGTATATCTAGGGTCTGCCAGTGTTGTTTTTCCCCCCTCAATAACTAGTGCAACCTAGTAAGACTTTGGCGACATATCCAAAAACGCGAGATATAGGTAAGAAGCGTGCACATCTACGATATAAAGATGAATATTATAAAAAAGCATATAGAAGAACAAAATCATAAAAATAATACTATGATCCAGCCGAGTAATGATGAATGTACGGCGTACGAATTTGCAAACAAGTAGTGTCTCTCGGGAGAGAATGCTCGCAACCAAAAACCAAAAGAGAACAGTGTCAAAAGATGCAACTAGAAGCGGTAGTAGCGGTAGCATCCTGTTGGTTTATAGCGAACATTTGTCTATTGGCATTGGAGAAGATAGAGAGAGAGTAGCGAAAGAGAAGTGTTTATATATACGGGACGTATCTATATAGATCCACATAGATCTCATATCTAATTATACTGTATATATATAAACACGGTGCGCACAAAATGACTGGTGAGTGAAATGGTAACTTAGCAAGACAAAATTGCAAAATGGAAGTGCAAGAGCAACAGAAAGAACAAAAAACAAGACGGCGAGGAGTGGGGAGATATGGTGGGATGTCGGAAAGGGGAGATGTGATGTAAACCCAGAAATAAAAGCAGAGTTGTCGGTTGCAACCAAGGGAAAAACGCAAAGAAGAAGAGTCAACAAGTGTACACAGGTTGGCTACAGATAATTCCTGGCTAATCCACCGTTAAAGAGTCGCGGCGTAAAACCATCCTCGGTGACTTCCGTTAGAGATAGAGAAAAGATAGAGAGCTGGAAGAGTTACTATTAGAAGACATGGGAGGTTTTTTACATCCCCTGGCAGCGGGCACGGGTAGCATACTACAGAGCAGGAGAGAAGACGGCCAAAGAGGTTGAAGTGGAGATTCTGGGGGTCGCACGTTGCACCCCGCAACAACAGACGCACTTAGAAGGGCCCAGAGTTATTGTTGGCACTGGTCAAGCTGGTGGGGTCGGGGCGGATGGGGCCGATGCCGGCGACCATCATGGAAGGTTCGGTATTTCGCCTCTTGATTTTGCTTTTAGTCTTCTTAAGCATGGTGGCCTATACGGAGTGGGACACCGCAGGAAAGAGAGGCAAACCAAGGAAGGAGGCAGAGAAGGGAGGAGGAGTTGGAGTTGGTAGAGGAGTCAGAAGATGTAGGAGGAGGACAGTGTAAGAGTCCAAGGTAGGAAAAGTTAAAGGTAGGAGGTCAGAGGAGGTAGGACAAGTCGAACAAGGAAGTAGGAGTCAAATGATGTAGAAGTGGCAAAAGGAGTCATAGGAGATGGGAGGGGATGTCAGAGATGATTAGAGGTGGGGCCAGAGAATGTGGAAGGAGTCAGAGGGTGTGGGAAGAGTCAGAGAAGGTAGATGAGGTAAGAGGTGGAGTCAGATATGATTAGAGGAGGAGTCAGAGAAGGTGGATGATGTAAGAGGTGGATTCAGAGGAGATGGGAGGTTATGTCAGAGATGATTAGAGGTGGAGTCAGAGAAGATTAGAGGAGGAGTCAGAGGATATGGGATGTGGTGGTGGAGGTAGGAGGTGGAGTCAGGAGGTAGGAGGCGGAGCAAAGACGTAAGGTAAAAAGGAAATGCAAAAAAACGGAAAAAGGGAAAATGCATGAGAAACAAAAGCCAAGCATCAAACGACCAGTCCGTGGAGAGGTCGCAAGGTTCCATCAAGAGAGAGAGTAAAAAAGAATGGTAAAAACAGGAGATTTAAAAAGCAGGGCGGAGGAGAGGGTTAAAAGCCAGAAGAAAAACGAAAAAAGAAAAAACACGTAAGATTCAGGAAAAAAACCGAAGAGCACATACAAACCAACATGGCGGCATTTGGCTCCATTTCATCTTACCAGTCATTCGTTTATTTAAAATGATAACCATTCCATCAGTTTATTTTAGAACACCGTATCAGATCGAGAATGCCGAAAGAGGGGACATGTCTTTTCCAGACCAAGATAGTTAAGAAAATTTGGAAAAAAATAAGGGTACTTTCGCATTAATGCCACTTCTTGTGTAATGGACTAGGGGGCGGAGCAAACATACGCCGGCATGCGGCGCTGCCTAACCCACCCCTAACCCAAACTAACCTATCCGGTGCCAAATGCTTTGTACCGTATAGGCTAGGATAGGTGATGATGCGAAAGTACCAAAATAAGTACATGGACATCCCGGGTGAAAAATTGCATATGGCACATCTGTGGTCATATCAGAAATTGGACACTCGTGACATCGGATGTCACATATGTTTTCGGGCACATAAAGAGAATGCGTGGACACTGCCGTGACATTAGTGACCCTCTTTGATTTTTTTCCATCAGGGATGTGTCAACTACTGATGTGCCCAACTTCCCGTATGTCCATATCTAATTTATCCACCTTGATTAGAGCCCAGTGCACACGTGCGGTGCAGGTGCAGTCTTACAATTCTGCAAGATACTATTTCTCATCATATTTGCGAATGACGTGCTGCAGATGTGCATGCGACACCAATGCGTTAAATTGTCAACAGCAGCACATCGGAACATTAGCGTGGCGTTATGTGGCAATGCGGTAACGCATCGCTCGTGTGCACCAGGCCTTAAGATGTCTACTCTTAAAATGCTATTTCGGATTAGCGTCTCGTGACATGGCAAGACAGCATCGCACACACATTGCTCGAGTGCACCGGGCCTTAACCTTCGACCTTTCATTCAGAGGCTTCATAGCGACTAATGGACCATATCCTCAACACATGCACTGTCATAAATGTATTCATTGAAACAAAAAAAAATGTTGGAAGCAGTGTTCTGGAAACATGTCAACCTCGACACTTGTGTGGCATTTCAAGTCCGAACGGCAGTTGGAGAGACTGCGAGGAACGGTGCTGTCAACAACAACAGCAACAACAATCACTGTTAAGGACAATTCACCGCATCATCACCGCGTACACTCGTATTCGTGTTTCGTATGTTGTTGATGCTGCGGATAATTCAGACTTGGAAGAGGAGACAGCTAACTTGAGGACTTCCTGTTTGATCTGGCCATATAGTGTTCAGTAAAAAGGTTCTGCCAAGATTCGAATGCCCAACAGCGACAACACACAAAAAAACTTGATGCAGAAAAAAAAACTGATGATTTTTAAAAAAATGGCAATGTTTGAAATAGAATAAAAACAATTTTTTTAAAAAACTGTAACATTTGGTGCTTGATGGTTTTTAGAGGTGCAAATCTGAGAAGAAGGAGTTTGAAAGGTGACGGCCAAAGTAGACAGGTTGAAAATCTGGCTTCTGAATGCTGCATTTTGTGTCTGGCTACTGCAGGGTATTGGTGCGACCTTGGTGCCACAGGGGAGTAGAGGCACTGGCTTTTTTCTTAAGCATTGTTGCCTGAAGGTATCAATGTTTGTGTTGGGCAAGCATGACAGAAATATTTGAGGAAAAACCAGATCAAAAAAGGAGTTTGTGCAAATTGAGTTTTGAGAAACTCAAGTTGCAACAACAATGAATTTGGAAAGCTCATGATGAGTCGTCGCGTCACAACTTAGCTAACGCGAAAAAGTTGGAGGAATTTTGAGTATTTGGAAACCAGAAAATGTTAAATTTGGGCATCGCAAGTTAACAAACTCGAAAAAGTTTGACGAAGCCAGGATTTTGAGCTGAAAAGTTTGAGTAAACTATTTTGGGTAGCTCCCTGCGCATCCCAGTTCTTCGCTTTCCAAATACATTGTTATCGCAGTTTAAAAAGAAAGGGAAACTTTGAAATCTGGCATTCTTAAAATCAGAAGAGTATGAGAAAAAAAAATGATCGACTTTACCTTGAGAGCTGACTTGAGGACCACAACTTCTCCTGCATTTTGGATCCAAGGTTCTCCATCCACTTGAACAGGCATTTCGGTATTTAACCGAATTTTTATCTGTAAAAAACGATTAAATTAATATCTTATTGCATACCGTTACAAGTTACAATTTTACAAATTATATGACAGCGCGGGAATGGCATGTCCAGTAGCAGGAAATGGGGTTCTAAACTGAAGGGAAGCACGACCCCCGCATGATCCCGAAGGAACCTTGTGAAGCAACCAAATTGGCCTTGCTCTAAATATAGCATATACTGGCACGTGCAGAAATGGCATGTGCAATATGAATTGCACTTAATTGCTTGAGTTCGAATTTTTGATTTTATATTCATTCTTTTTCGATTCTTTGAATGAACAACACTGTGAGTAATTAAAATGAAACAATAAGTAACCGTAAGTTGATAAATTAAACCAATAAATAATATACTAAATTTGATTTAATTGTGTGGTATAAAAAACTACCCACAATGCAGTGGGTGACAATATTGCCACGCATGATATACTGGTACTGAAACAAAGGGTTCGAAGTAGAATATAGTGTACGCACGTGTCCTCCTTGCGCTATCCTCATGGCACTACGTAATCCACTTTGAATTTGTCCCAAGTGCACCACACCGGTCACACCAACGACTTCGAGCATCCCATCGTAATGAGTAGGCTTCGAAAACTGGTCGTCCTTCTCAGGACCCCAAGGGTTGGCACCAGATCCCCAACTAGAGACAACGCACGGGATAAGTGTGAGCGGAAATAACCTTCACCCCCTCGTAACGCGGCAGCGGAATGAAGACCTTACCTGAGGATGTTCAAAATGATGATTCCCTCTACCTGCGGCAAATCGACGACTTTGCCGTCGACCTCCAATTTAATCTCTTTATGCAAATCCTTGCACATTTTCCGGCTGACCATTTTTCGAAGTCCCATTTTGACGTAAACGCCTTTATTATGAAGACTGTCGGAGTAGAGAACAGAAATTCAGTTACGACACCCTCGGTAAACACCCTCGAAATCTTACAGAACTTATCGTAACTATGCTACAAAAAACCTCACCGACTATTAAATTTATTTGGATTTTCCTCTCTTGCATTATGGAAGTCTAGACACAGATCGGCATCGATACCGATGCCAAAATAATTATTCATAACAAATATTTGGGTATTGTCTTCGGAAGTGGAACCCGTACTATTGCTTAAAGTTCCACCGGTTCCCGGCTTCTCCTCCATCTTCTCTTCAGGATGGAACACTACCGTCCATCTGAGCGAAACAGCGTTAGAGCTATTGCGCTATAGGAGCATTCGAGTTCAGATATACGGAGTAAACTAAGAGATACCTGTCTAATCTGATTTCCTCGGCTTCGATAATATCCTTCAGAAGATTCAATGGATCTTCGCCTCCTGTATATCCAGGTCCCCAACGTAGTACGCGTGCTAAGTCGTTGCCTGAAAACACACAAAAAAATCATGAGTTACTCCGTGCAAATTGTAGTATGATAGTCAACGGAATAAAACTGGAAGTGTGGCTTACCGGTACCCAAGGGAACAATGGCACAAGCTGGTGACTGGCATTCAGAATCTTGCCCAACGTTGTCCAGGCACTGTAATACCCACCCTATGGTCCCATCGCCACCACATACGAGAATTTTGTAATCTTTTACATGTCGAAATACATATAATCTAGAGGGAGGTAGACACGGTTTCTATTAGAGAGCACATGCGCAACAGTACGAAATCAGACATGGCGTATACCACTGACAAGAGTTGGCGTTACATACCCAGGTAGTGGTCCTCCATTCTCCAAGTCAAAAACTTGGTAAGGATTCAATAATTTCCTAAATGACGTTATTAATTCTAAACCTTGACAGCCACCGCTTTTTACATTTACAAAGATTAAAAGAGGCTGGAACGAATGGTTTTCAGATAATTAGCGCAGTTTCAATACGCGTCGTGTTACAACGTTGTAGGATAGGGATGTTGAAATGGGCCCAGGTTATGGTAGAACCTGTCTAAAATAATACTGCGTAAAATAATATCCTTTCTAAAATAATAAAATGTGCTCATCTATAAATGTACGCGCATGTATAAGGATTGAAAAAAACAAAGAAATTCCCTATTTTGCCACTGTGTAAATAGTGTCGGCCAATACCTAGTCTCATGAAGGATTCAAAAACGGGAAATTCCCTATTTTGCAGCTGTGTAGCGACGACCAATAGAAGTATAGTGACACATGAAGGATTCAAAAAGGGGAAATTCACTATTTTGCAGCTGTGTAAATAGTATCCACCAATACCTAGCAACCCATGAGAATTCAAAAAGGGGAATTCCCAATTTTGCAGCTGTGTAGTGTCGACCAATAGCTTTTGACACATGAAGGATTCAAAAAAATTGATATTCCCTATTATGCAGCTGTGTAAATAGTGTCGATAAATAGTTAGCGTCTCATGAAGGATTAAAAAAAGGGGAAATTCCCTATTTTGCAGCTGTAAACACTGTAGCGCATTTACAGATGAACCTTTCTGAAATAATAACTCATCTAAAATTATATTTCACCTGCTCCCAAGAGTATTATTTTAGACAGATTGTACTTGTCGTACTCTGTAGCACATTGTAACACATGTATACTAACCGATACATAATATATATGTAGCATGCATGACATAATACAAGAGTTTCGTAACAACTTACCTGCACTCCATCAGGAATCATTTGAGGTTGCACACTAGGTAATAATAAGACCAAGAGATTTTTATCTTCATACATTGTTTCGCGTAAAGTATAAAATGCCTTCACGGCTGCGTCGGAACTTTCGTACGTGATCACCATCGAACCGTATTCGTAATATATCGGACCGATGCAAGAAAAACGATTATCTAAAAATGTTTCGGAGCGGCACACAAAAAAAGTACGTGTGAGACTTTCGTACAACAGCGCAATATAATAAAACTTTAAAAAACAACTTACTTTTGCCTAAGAAATCTATGAGTAGTTTTTCATATTGTCTTTGAGAAAGATTTGGAGGTAAATTGCCCACGAATAATGCAAGCGTAGGTCCGTGCGGATCTTCTCTTTGTTGTAAATAAAACCTAGTCATGCCCATCTGCCGGATAGAATCCTGCAAAGATAGGTTCAACGGTCAAAAAGGAAAGTTCTACATCCACCCCACCCATGCTTATTCGGTTTAACCCTTTTATGTCCCATCACCTCCTATATAGCCGTTACATCCATGTCCCGCCACTTCCCAAAGCCGTCACATATATGTGTCATCGCTAGCTATGTCCTATCACCTCCTATCCCCAGCTCAATTCTCCAGCCTTCCCATTTATGTCCTATCACCGTCTTATCCATGTCCTATCCAGCTATTCCCATACCAGTCCAATAGTCTTCCCATATATATCCCATGTCCAATCCGACCATCCCCATCCCATAGTCATTCCATCCTCTCCGGACATCCTCATCCCGATCCAGACCAATAGCCTTCGCATCCCATGTCCCATAACCGTCTATTCCATGTCATATCCGCCCATTCCCAACCGTTTCCTCTTCCATGTCCTATCCGCCGATCCCCAACCATCATTATCTCAGCCATTCCTGTCCCATACCAGTCCAATAGCCTTCTCATCCCATTATCCCATCATTATCTCTTTAATGTCCTATTCTGACCATCCCCCTATCCGGACAACCTCGTCCTGATCCAACCCAATAGCCTTGACCTTCCCATCCCATATCCTATCCGGCCATTCCCATCCCATACCAGTCCAATAACCTTCCCATCTGAAATCCCATCATTATCTCATCCATGTCCTATCCGACCATCCCCGACCCATAGTCATTCGATCCTCTCCCATGTACTATCCAGACATCCTCGTCCCGATCCAGCCCATGTCCCATAACCATCTCCTCTATGTTCTATCTGCCCGATCCCCAACTGATCCTCTTCCATGTCATAATCCAGCCATTGCCAACCCATACTCTCATTATATCCCATCATTATCTCATCCATGTCTTATCCGACCATCCCCGTCCCATCATCCTCTTCCATGTCCTATCCAGCCTTCCCATCCATGCCCCATCATTATCTCGTTCATGTCCTATCCGTCATCCACAACCGTTCCTCTTCCATATAATATCCGGCCATTCCCGTCCCATATTCCGGTAGCAAGTTTTCTCGTAGCTTTCTCGATTCTCGAAAACCACCTCAAGAACCAATATTTCAAGATCATTTAAAACACCCTTACCTTTCCCACTAATTTCAGAATTTCCCAAGGCTTTTCCGTTCTTTCCATCACCCTTTCGACAACAACTGAAACATGAGACGAGAGGTCAAGTTAGCAAACCAAAAACCGCCTAGAGGCTTCTCCCCGAAATGCACCAAGAAGTTGTCCATCAACATCATCATTCTTACCTCCCTTGTCCAGCGTAATTTCACTGACCCGATACCTCTGCGGATTTTTCTCTTCAAGACCAAATTTATTAGCTGCTGACTCGATGACTCCTTCCACGGTTGTCTCTGTGGTCACGGGGATGGGTTTGTAAGTTTCGTTAAGCCTGCAAAACCACACAAAGCAAAGAGAACTTTTGAGAACCTATATGACAATTCAATGGGCCGCACAGCATTCCGGTGCTAGAGGCGACCAGATTGACATGAAATCCTACGCTTTTTCGGATCGGCTCGAACTTTTGCTTGTTCCGTGGTGCTTGACTTCCATAGCAGTTGTTGATCACTCTCACATCTTTCGAACTTCCCCAAAAAGGTTCCCTTTGCTCTTGCACCTCTTTGTAGTTCTCCAAAATCAATGCCTACGTTCTCTCTTGCCTACACGCCCCGAAGAGGGCCTTAAAGTGCGGAGAACAAGAGGCCTCTCATCCAAAAGACCGAACCAGTCCCCCAAATCACACCAACTTTGATCGGTTAGCAAAGCCAGTCTTTGGACACCAAGCAGCGGTGTTCAACCTATGGCCAACCCTTTCGCAGACCACTTGCAACCAAATGGAACCTTTCGTGATGGCCCGCAGGACCCTTGCGGTCCACGGAACCTTACGCGAAGACCCGCAAGACCCTTGCGGTCCACGGAACCTTTAGCGATGGCCCGCAGGACCCTTGCGGTCCACAGAACCTTACGCGAAGACCCGCAAGACCCTTGCAGTCTACGGAACCTTTAGCGATGGCCCGCAAGACCCTTGCGATCCCGGAACCTTTCGCGATGGCCTGCAGGACCCTTGCGGTCCACGGAACCTTTCGCAATGGCCCACCGCTCCAAATATGGCCTTCGGCTGAAAAAACCTTGAACAATCCCTGATCTAAAGGCAATTGCGCATCCTCTTGCCTGCTCCTCTGAGCTCTTCGAGAACCTTTCCCGCAATTTTAAAACCTTTCCGGTCATTAGATAGAAATGGCAGCACGGTCGTTTGTGCTCACCGGTTGCATTATGCATCATAAACGATACGCGCGTGCCAAAAGACAGATTATGACACATAAATCGTAAATGTATCGTAATCGGTCGCGCTGCTATTTCATAGTATTGACCCAAACACACTTGCCTTAATTTTCCAGGGTAAACTTTAATATGTCCTTTGCTATTGTCCTTGTCGCGAAACCTCAGGAAGACTGCCGGCCGTTTGCCATCCCTGCGTGTTATGCTGAGCAAGGGAACTTGTTCTTCAAGCTCCTTTTCTTCGGGTGCTTCGGAAGGAGACAAAACTAAAATTACATCATTATGCTTAAGAAAAAATCAACCGTAGACCGAGAGTCGAAAAAATACCTAATGCATCGGTAATGTAAAAATACTTTGAATCGTCTGTGACGTGGAATGTACGCAGCGCCAGCTCCTGTAAGATCAAAAAGCGGGAACGTCAGGCGTACGGAACTCATTGTCTAAATTTGAACTTGCGCCCGGAGGATCTACTTGCCAATATTTCCTTTCTGTTCGCGTGCTTGCTGACTGTTATGGTACGAAAAACTCTGCGTTTCATCGATGAATTTCCATCATACACTTTAATTACCTCTGCAAGGAACGGAAAAAAATTCCACAGTGTCACCGAGAGTTTGCATCTGAACATACCCGTCAACGAAGTATTTTGGATATTGTTTTCAAATTTTTAGTAAATCAAAATTTCACAATATTTTTTCAAATATGCGGTACAAAGTTTTGGGCCAGCGTCTAAAAACACCATAGCTTTGTTCATAAATAAAAGATTGTATCGTACCTTCATCTTTTTCTCTGTCCTTTTCTTTTGGTAACGGATATTCATCGACATCTTTGCTCTTTAAGTCTCCGCTCGAGGAAAACTCCTCCGACTGACTTCGCGCTATATAAAAAAAACATTTCATGCGATTAGTAAACCTAGGTTTAATTGAACGACTCCCCAGTTAGTGGGATGTACTTACGGGATTGAACTGTGAATCCAGTAGCGATTAAATAACAAACAAAAATTAGGCATTCGTGTAAGACGCGCCAGAATTTTATCTTTGCATATGCGTCATTCCTGATATTTGAATGTTAATTGAGTGGAAAATCTTACATTCTTAACTACAACTAGAATTACCTTCTTTCTTACGCATCTGCACTCCAATGATCGTCTCCATCGGCACATCCGTTCGTGGAATACTGACGCAAGACGGCGGGACCATAATACTTTCCAAATTGCCGAAATTACACTCGGCGGGCATGTTCTTGTGACAGGCGGCGTGGGCCTGAAAAATACATTGACAGTACAGTCAACCAGATTTCTTTGGTTTGCTCAGCGTGGATATTTTTTGTCGTGGATGTTTATTTTTATATTTTGAAATATAACTGCGCATCATGTGGGATGAATCCGAATAGACTCGCCGAATGGTCTTTCCAACATTACAAAAGTTTATTACGAAGAAACTGCATCGGTTACAGTCGTACCGAATGTGGTGAAGGTTTGTTCTAGGTAGCGACAGTTGGTTAAGGTGGCGCTGCAATCGCTGGTACTTAAAAAATGGCGTCCGTGTAGCAGACAGCACAATGTACCTTTTAATACGGCATCATGAGATCGCGTGCTGCAAAATCGTAGGAGTGAATATGGGCAACCGCTAGCAGGTTACAAAAGTATTGTTGGGTGGTTTGCTAAGTCTTATTTGACCGGGGGCTTTGTAGCAACGATCCAAAAAATTAAAGACAAGACGAGAAGTTCTCAAACTTTTATCGCCGCAGCACCCTTATCGGGATAAAAAAATGTGCTGCCACCCTTAAAACCTCTATAAGGGCTTGAATGCTTTCGCATATATATCACACGGTGGTCGGTTGATATCAGAAAATAAAAACCTCACCATTAATTTATGATTTTCTGATATCAACCTACCTCGTGCAATATGATATATAGCATATATATATATATATATACACATGTATATATAAATACAGGTAGTATTTTTCCCTTCGTTGATTTACCATTTTGTTGACCCCTGGGTGTATATTTTGGTTGGTTCACAACTTTTGGTTAACCCGGGTTTTTCTCACAGATAAAAACCTCGAAGAACAATAGAAAAAAATGCTAAGGACATATATAAGATGAATTTTTCATTACTTCCTGGTGTGTGAAAATAGAATATTATTATGGCTCCACTGGCATATATGCTTGCGGCACCCAGTTTAAAACGAACCTAGGTCCTAGACCATCTGGTGGGGTACCCAGTTTAAAACGAACCTAGGTCCTAGACCATCTGGTGGGGTTATGGTAAGGTACTGGTACTCAAAATGGCGTCCGTGTAGCAGACAACTCAATGATCAGTTAAATAAAACTTGTTTGGATGAATTTTTCCTTACTTCCTGGTGTTGCAGTGTCATAAAAACGGATTCCACTGCTAAATTTCCAAATCTTAGTGAAAGTATAATATTATTGTGACTTCCCTGGCATATATGCTTGCGGCACCCAGTTTGAGAACGAACCTAGGTCTTAGACTATCTGGTGGGGTTACGGTAAGGATGATGTTGCGAACTTGAATATCGCTTAGACATTCCGCGGGCGACAAAGGGCACGTGAGAAGATTTCCATAGTTTGCCACAAAACGTACAGCGTTAACTATTACTGTTTCTCCATAATTTGCTCTTCGGCACCCATCGCAAGGGACTTACTGTGAATCCGCACCACTCGCACCTCATCCCAGCCAGACACTCGACCGACCAGCACGTCTTCTTGCACAGGAAACACTTTGAATTCGCCGGTAGATTGCCCTCCCTCCAGTGATGCATATGAACTACAGATGGCTGGAAATGACAGATCTGGGTGTTAACTCACCGCTAATGAAAATGCTAAACAAAGAGCACGAGATCAGAAGATTTCCTTACCAATTCTTTGTCTGGAACATACGTCGCGCATGTTTTGCAATCCGCTACTGCAAAGTCGGCGCAGTCCATGTGCACATAGTATTCACAAACTGAAATATTTTGAGATACGAAAGCATCGTAAACAAAAGTCTTTATACATTTTGATACGAGCAGCGTGCAGTTCGCGACATTGTCTGGTGTTGATAAACTTGCGCTTTAGATATGATTTGTACAATGTGTGAAATCTCAAAAGCCAATCGTGCAAAAATTGTGTAGGCTATCTGGAAAAAAAGGGATGTTGGAACACTTACTTTCACACCTAAGAGCAGAACTGTCTTCTATCCTTTTTCGGCACACATTACAGAATTTCCGTTTGAAATGACCCGGTTCGGACCAACAATGCGCTACGGGATTCTGAAAAGATGACAAAATGGGAATTTAAATTTATTTCATGGAAATGAACATGTGGGTATTAAACTTGGAAAACATTGGTTTCATTGGAAAAATGTAAGTAAATTATCTAAAAATAAAAATTAACTATGAAAGATTCTTTAAAACTCACAAAGAAAGATTCTGAAAAATGTTATTCTCTAAAAATGACAATGGAAGATTTAATACGAGTGAATCTCTGAATATGAAAATAAATGAAGAGAAGATTTGTAATTTTTGTATGGCAAACTCGAGCATTCATGTTGTCTGGCAGACTTTCCTGAACTGAACTGAACTGAACTGAACTGAACTTGTAGCAGATCCTTTTTGACGGACCCTCCGTGATAGGAGGCGCTACCGTAGCGAG
>JAQGCC010004250.1:0-13487 GCA_034698905.1 Xestoiulus laeticollis | reverse complement strand
AATTTTAATTACACAAGTCGCTGACTTGGCTGAGAGCTTTCCCCATAGGAAACGGGGTGTTTAGTTTCCCCTTAAGCGTGTCTCCCTGTTTGCATGTTCTGCTAGACGTTCAAAATTGACCCACATTTAGCTGTCCTGTTGTAATTTCTTATCTAAGATCGGCTTTGTTCATTGGGTACGGCATTGTGCATTAAAAATCGAGATTTCTTATGCCGCTTCTCCAGGACAGCTTTTGAATTTGCAAAACCGTTGGGGAGTTTTTGAAACGCGTTTTTTTAATTTATTTCAGATTTATTCAACTGAACATACAAGTAGCAGCTTTTCATCAAATCCGTCAACACCTGTCAGTTCGCCCCCACCTATTTCTGGTAATTACACTTGAATCGCATGCCCCGTAGTGGTGATAACTTGTTCGGCTGTCGATCACGAAAAATGCCGTTGTTTCTGCACTTTTGTAACTACACCACCGGTTTTAGAATTCGCGGTAATTTTTTTGATTTCCGACAGGCCCGAATCAATGGCAGACGCAACCAACAACCCACGCAGGACCCACATCACCTCATTTTGGTGACAACCGTTTACATTCAATGGTAAGTTTGATTTACAAGACCACGTGTCCAAAGTCAAATTAATATGCGAAACTGGCAATGTAAAAATATTCCTAAAAATACATCGTGGATGGTTTAGCGGCCAATTGCTCGTTTCGAACTGCGAGCGTTCTTGTAGTCATCCGAATGGCCGTAATATTTTATAAACTAAAAAGGGGTCACTAGTGCCACTGGTTTTCGTTAAGTTGACACCTTTGGAAGTTCTTGTCGGAAGTTGGTGTCTTTTATCTTTATTCGAGCAACTGTTTGAATAAAATCTCGCTTTAGCAACCGAACGGCGGAAATGGCAGGCTGGATGATCCAGGTCATATTATGAGGGATTATACCGAGGTAAAAATTACCTCTTGAACTACCGCGTTCTATTCTTTGGCGATGCGAAAGTTTTGCAATGTAGATTTAAAATGTTCCGTGAAGCCGTAGTCGTCACGCCTTTGTCTTTTTTTTTTTTTTTTTGCAGACGAGAATAGAGGAGCGTTTGGACGATGCCATAAACGTATTGCGGAACCATGCCGAAGGAGCGGTGCTGCACAACCTTCCAGGAGCGACTAGTAATCAGGGTATAACAGGCCCGGGTCCATCATTACCAGTTCACTCTCGAGCTCCACATTCCAACGGACTTCTTTGTAACACCATGGGAGCTGCATATCAGCCGAATGCTGCCATGTCGCCAATTGATGCCCATATGGTGCGTGTGCCCTTACTCCCCGCTTGGCTGCTTCTAGAAACTCGCAGGAACCACGATAACCAACGTGTATTTTTTTGCGCTTACAGCCTAGCCCATTGTCGATGGCAGACAACCGTCTTAGAAACAGTCGGGACGGCGTTACCCCGGGTTCTGGGTCTGCACCTTCATCACAGAATGCCTATGGTCAGTATCTCCAGAAATCGTTTTTAAACATTTGGAGAATGGACAAGGTCCGCGTTACATGCAGCGCCCCCTTGTGGTAGGAAATTGCAGTTTTCCTAGGGGATTGAAACACGGTTTTAACACAGAACCACATTAGAAATAAAACTTTAAAGTTATGAGTTATGATACCAAAATGAAACTTTGGGAGGTTTAAGATAATGGTACGAAATAATTTTGTGATTTTTTTCAAAATGTTAAAATTGCTACTTTTTGAAATATTAATGAAGAAACTATATTAACATCTTCATTGCTTGATACTGTGACCTTCTATACACAAGTTGTCAATTTTTAATTGCGACTCGTGGCGCTAACCTCTCGCGCATGCGCTGTTTTGTAATGCGGACCTTATCCATTGAAATGAAGAAATTGACTACTCGTATCAATCTATGCCCTTTATAAAACGTTTGAATTGTTTTAATCAGGTCTACATAATCAGTTGAATACCGACACTGAGGGAAGCACTAAACTAAAGCGACTTTCGGAAAAAAGGAAACAGCTCGATGACGACGACGAAGACGATGATGACGATGGCAAATTATCTCCATCACCGGACGATAGTAACCCGGCCAGCGGAACGGTCAGCACGACCACTGGAACGCATAAAGGCAGCAAACGTTCTCGTACAAGATAGTACGTTTTAAGTTTCCTTTCACATATAAAACTTCATGAATTACATTATTTTCGATGAGGCAAAAACGTCTGTTATCAAGTATTATTGCATAGCGATATGGCCAAATTTTCTTGCTCGTGGGATACCTTTAAAGTCTAATTAACGATATGATATTTATTCGTTTGAAACTATACATTTTTTTATGGGGAGAATAAATAACTTTCATTCCACCCATGTTAAATCTAATGCAGTAGTCATAATTAAAGTGGAGATAATTTACCAATATGCAATTTTAAGTGAATACAGGACTGTCGTGTATGTCTGAAAATATATGAAAATTCAGCTGTTTTTTTGTTTTTGTTCGATTAGGTGCCCTTCTTTTGCACTGCGTCTCGTTTGAATTACTGGATGTGAATTTCATTCTTTTTGTCTCTAAAATTTCAGTCGGCCAATGCTTGGAAATGATTCTGGAGAGTCGTCTGGCCGGAATAACGATAACGATAACGATAATGATAATGATCTTCTGTAAGACAATTATTACATTATTCAGATCTGCTAAATGTTTAATTTGAAACTTAAATGCCGAGACAAATATTTTTAGAATGACTAACATACATTAAAAATTAATTTATGATCACTTTTTTTGTTGTTAATATTCGTTTTAATTCATTGTTGATATTAAATAGCATGGGTGGAGTGTTAAGGGATTTATATCTCACTAACATATTAACACGGAAAAAATTGACTCAAGCAATAAAAGCGGATTTTTTCTTCCAATTTACAGTAGCGGGGACGAGGATGAAACTCCGGAAGTAAAAGCGGAGCGCGAGAAAGAAAGGAGGCAAGCAAACAATGCCAGAGAACGGTAAGATAAAGTTGCAGATTTACTGAATTGTAAACCATGCACTTTAAGATGATTGTTACATTTTGGCGATTTTTGTTATTAAATTACCAGAATCCGAGTAAGGGACATAAACGAAGCATTCAAAGAACTTGGCAGGATGTGCATGATACACCTAAAGACAGATAAGGCACAGACAAAGCTGAACATACTCCACCAAGCGGTGGATGTAATCACAAATCTCGAGCAACAAGTTAGAGGTTGGTATTTCAACGGATTTAAGAGGGTTGCATACTAGAATAAGCCTTTTTTTTATTTAATTTTGGAAACTGATAGAAACAAATGAAATGTACGTGGACCTAGCATAAATATTCTATTATTTGTTAACAAAATTTTTTTATGTTTATGTATATTTCATTTCATGGAAATATGTCCGTAAAGTTTACTAGACCCTCTACAATGCTAAAGGTTCGCGTTGCGTACAACGCCCTCTTGTGGTAGAAAGTTACGATTTTCCTAGGGGATAGAAACATGATTTTATCACAGAACCACATTAGAAATTAACCTTTAAATAATTATATCTAGCGATCTAATAATGATACCAAAATGAAACTTAAGGAGGTTTGAGATAATGGTACAGAATAATTGTGTGAATTTTTTCAATTTTTTAAAATAGTGGCTTTTTGAAATATTAATGAAAAAAAAAATCTTCATTGCTTGATACTGTGACCTCCTAACCCCTAGAAGTTTTGAATTTTTTTTTTGGCTATAGATGGCGCTTACCAACACGCATGCGCTGTTTTGTAATGCGGACCTTGTCCATTATAAACTTTACATATACATATACATAAGCATAAAATTTAAACAAATAATAAAATATTTATGCTAGGTCATCGTACATTCCATTTGTTCCTTAATTAAAAAGTAATTTAGAAAAAAAAGGCTTATTCTGGTATGCAACCCTCTTAAGGAATCGAAAGCGAAGGAAGATTTTAATATTGTTTCTATGCTTTTCTCGCCAGAGCGCAACCTTAATCCAAAAGCAGCTTGTTTAAAAAGACGGGAAGAAGAGAAAAACGAAGACGGGCCAAAGTTAGGACCACATGCCATTCCTCATCCCTCCGCAATGAATGTCCTTACCAGCCAACATCTTTCCCCAGCGCTGCCTGTGAGTTTGCGAATGCAGTGACGCGCTCGCGCTACCCGCTCGTTCCAACGCCCAAGTTTCACCGTCCGTTTGTAATAAATCGAAGTCCCCGATTCTCTCGTTTCAGCCAACTTTACCTCACGGTCAGCCTCCACCTCAGTAGCATCGGCTTAGCGCTACATCTTTGTTACTTTTGCAACTTGTTACCTGTGCTGAAGAAAGAGAAGAGGATGCGTCGCCGCGTTCTCGTCTCATGCGAAGAGTGGGGTAATTGGCAACTATTCGCTAATCTCCTTTACTTGCCCATTCGCCTTGTCTTCTCCAGCGGCCCCGTCTGTTCCTCTTCGTTGACTGGAGGCGGATGACCGCCCATAGTGCTGGATTGTTTTGTTTTTCGGACACCTGGTTGGCGGGTCGGGCACGGGGCTGCCGCACAGAGAAAAAAAAAAAAAACGATCGAAGCGGGCGTAAGGGAACAAACCGAAAAATGAATGACGGAATCGTGGCAGCAAGCAGAAGCAAAATCCCCACAACTCGGCAAAAAAAAGGGGCGCAATTGTGCCACCAGTGCAAAGCCAAACGTGGAGATGCGCCCAAAACACCTCCGCAGTAAGTTCGAGGAACCAATCGCATCACCCCGACATCCTCGCATACCATTGTATATTAAGTTACCTTTCTTGAGCCTTGGATCACATTACTCATTATTTATTGCCAGTGGTTTACCTTCATTTATTTTTATGTAAGCGTATTTTTTCTCCCCCCTTTTTACGTTATCTCTCCCCCCACGGTATAGACTTCCCGTCGTAGGCCAAACGAAACGTCCTCGTCTAGAAAATGGAAGGAATCAGCCTTTCGGCCATTGTCAAGTTTCATTCCAAACAACGAAACAATTTTGTGCTCCGGGCTTATTTTTACCTTGTTTTTAATTTGATGTATCGGAAATGTGAATTTTTTGCGCTGGCCAATGAATCCCTGCTCAACAACGCACCGTTTCTGAAAGGGTGACTGGTTTCATCCCTTTTTTAATTTTTCTTTTAAAAGAAAAGTAGGAAAAAACAAACGATAGCAGCCTAGGCACGGTAATTAGCCTGGCATCGAGGTTGCCGAATCACAGTCCAAGTTCGACCAATCGCATATCATAAGTGCCATAAATATTTTTATACGATTATATGCGCGTTTTTAGTTGTTCCCACATTTATCGTTTCTAACATTTCTCGATTAACAATAGGGAGATTTCTGCGAGAGGACGCTAGTCGATATTTTTAGAATACCAATGGATTTTGTGGATTTCGGCTCTGGTTGGCATCGCGTGACTTTTAACCTATCGTAATCGTTGTCTTGGATAAAGACCTTGCTCCAGAATAAATTTGCTCCCTGCATCAATACAAATTTGTTACACTATGGTACAATTTTGTGCTCAAATAAGTCACTCGATGACTTCCATGGCGTTGCTCTGCTTACAGTTCACATGCGACCTCTCGCCGAACCCTCCTTTTCCCACTTTGCCAAGCAGTTTGCCATAAGCCGGCCAACAAAAAGTTTGATATGCGATCCACGAGTGCTTACCTCAAATTCAACTTGCTTTTTAATCATGTGCCATTAGTGTTTATTTTTACTTGGAAACACATCCTCGAATTGTTTATACCATTTGTCTTATTTATAACGGCTCCCTTGGACTGTGATTTAATTATGTCTACGCTAAAGTAATTGCACTAATATCGTCTGAATGGAATTACACTTTATAAACTTGCATGATGCACGGGAGCGAGGAGTTGGTACGGCAAGAGAATCAATCGTTTTTCAACCATTTGCTTTTCGTATTATTCTCATTAGGATCTTATTTTCAATTTTGAGGTGATGGAGTTGTTTTCAATTTTATTAAAAATTTTCCAAAATCTTTTTTTTTTGTTGAATCTCGGATTTGGCATGCTTTTTACTTTACGAATCTCTGATCAATTTTTGCTCTCTTCACACACTGAATTCAAAATTTCTGAGTTATTTTTGGGAAACTTTATCGCATTTTAGTAAATTTAGTTGATGCTCGAGTGTCTTAAGTTGAATCTCTTGTGGGCTAAACACGAGCAAACTTTTACAAATCCTAGTTTCAAAACAACTCGTAATTTAAATTTTTTTTAACACAAAAATTGAACTTTATCACTCTTTTAACAGAGCATGAATGATGATTGGTTAGCCTGGGTTGAAGATTGGTGAAACAAGCACAACTTTAAATGGCAAGTTTTCTAGTGCAGGATGTATGATTTTATATATTTTAGCTAACTTAGTATCATTCTTTAAGGTAATTTGTCAAGGTAGCTAGCTTTTGATGCATAATTTTAATTTCAATATTCGTTAGATTCGTCCATTATCTCATTTTTGTTTATTTACTCAAATGACATCATACCCAAAACGAATATTTGTTACGCTCAATCGGAATAACATCATAACTTCTAAGTTGTAAAATGCTACCCACATTCATATTAAGTCGGAAGCTAAGTGCAAAGCTATGTGCCTCCATAATGATGTAGTCTTTCATTTAATTTGTGAAAAAAAAAAGTAATGCATTTCCAGAAATTACTGCTCCCAACTTCATTTGTTATTTCCTGCTGCACTTTTTCATAATCATAGATTTCTGAAAATAATGTTGGACGTCCTAAATACTTTTAGGTGCAGTCAACTTTTTTGTGTTGTTATAAAATCGTTTGCAGGATTATAATGTCATTTTAGATTTCATCAGAATGCTCTCTTGCATGTGATGCTTGGCTTATTTTGCTAATTTTAAAATAGATCTTCCTAATTGGTTTGATGTAAGATTTTATTATATTTCTATAGAGTATCAAACACATTTATGATGATAGACAACAGGAAATTAATACCATTTAATTCATAGATCAAGAAATGCAATTGCACTGTTTTGCATCTCAAGTTTCTAAAGCAGTTTTGGCATTCAGGAAAAAAAATTCATGATTTTTAATGGTCAAGTATGAATTATGTTGAACTCGAACAAGTTGGGAGTAGTAAATTTCCTCGAACAATGCAGATTTCTCAATGAGATAAAAAGGACTTTGCAAAAATTCTTCTAAATGGAGAAAAATGGTAGTGAATTATAGTTGTCTATATTTTCTGCCCAATGAATTTGTACAGATTTTGGAAACTACGTTTTTGTGAAAATAATTTGGTACAATGATAGAAATTGTAAAATCTTATTCGGTTGCTCGCTAGGTTCGTTCCCTCAGAATTTGCAGTTATGCCCTTTCGACTGCACGTTTCTTATGATTACGCTATAGGTTTAAATGTCTTATTTTTTTTTTTTCATACAGTAAGTAGCTTTAGGTTTTAAAAGAAATAGTAGTTAAGTCCTATCGCTGCACGCTCTCTTTTACTTTTTTTTATTTTTACTTTTCTTGCCAAAAAATCTCGTTTTTTTTTGTTTTTTTCATGCACTCTGTTAACGTGTTTATACACCGTATTGATTCATATGGCTTATTTTTGTACAACTGAAATCTCCCTTTCTCGTCTGTGTCGAAGGTCGATCTAATTTAATGGTAATACGCATAGTTATGATTTGCAAGGATGTTTATATATATATATATATATTATTATTTTTTCATTACTGCAAATGCTTGCTCGCTCAATTAACGTCAGATCCAGTCTTCATTTTTTCCCTCGCCTATTTGATTTGCCTTTGCTTTTTTTTTACTTTGTGAATCTTCTTTTTTTTTTTCGTTGTATCCTCCATTATTCGTAAGATAAATCACGAACGCTTAACCCATTACAAATATTACCAAATTTATGACAACCATAACGAAATGTTTCAAATCTCAGATGAATCGTTACAAGGTATCTAATGACTGCATGGTTGCACCTACTCTCCAATTATTAAAAATCAGAATAGTTTTTATTAAATTATAACTAGAGACAACTTTTTATGTGAGATCTAACTCAATTTTTATTCAGCTATTTTTGAAGGCATCACAACAATTTAATATTAATTTCTGCAAGATGCGAGTTTGGAGAAATTGAGTTGTACCTTGTCAGTCATTATTTACCAGTTAGCAACATTAGGTTTATCCTCCAAATATTTGGCTTTCCCAACCAAAAATCTTAATCCAGGCAAATCCAACGTTGACTGGCTTTGAATCATGTGTCATGCTGCATGCATTTGTAAAAGAGTGTATAAGAATGACCCTTTGTTTGATTATTATAGTAATTTGTTTATGGGGATGTGTGGCTTAGTTTCATTCAGATGGACATTTGATTACCAAGCATAATTTCAATGGAATTTGTAGTGAAGATTTCACCCTCTTTCCCATTATTTAAGCAAATCGCTCAATTTTCCATCATCTCAAATTGTGATCTGGATGAAACTAACACGAGGCTCGTAAAAAATGGAGTTTGCAGCAAACACCAGGACATAATAATGTGAATTTTATAAGTGGAAATTTTATTCTGAGCATTTTTACAACTACTCATATATCGTCAACTATCTGGCATTCGTGCTTACTTTTTTTTTTTTAAAAAAAGGAAAAATCTGCATTACGGTATAGTTATTTTGTTGTTCTGATCACCAGATGTTATATTTTTGTCCTTCCCACCCTTCCCCATATATTAAATGCACCTATTCTTCATATATGGGCAGTTCCATTTAAGTCCTTTCATGCTCTTGAAAAGACCTTTTATTCCAACCCTTTTTCATCTCTCTATTTCTCTTCGGCTACCTTTTTACTCGACCTAATTTTCATCTGTTTCAATTTCGTCCTTTTGTTTTTTCAGCCTCCCTCACATTTTTAACTTTTCATTTCGTCCAAAATGATATATAAAATACAATGAAATGAATCATCGTTGGGGGACTTCTGAAAAAATCACTACTTGTAAAAAGGCAGAGAACTCATTTAGAAATAAATGTGCCATTTTTTCATATAACATACATGTATTTTTTTATTTATTTCTAATTTTTATATTTTGTGCTGTCGTTGTTGGTAATGTCATATAGCGCCATCTTTGGATTCATTTCAGTGCGGTTGAAAGTTGTCGCAAGTCACAAATATGAACTTAGTCTAGCATATTTTTATTTTAAATTTTTTTCTACCTCAATTTTTAGAATTACCTCATAAAAAAAAAGTAAAAATAAATAATAAAGGCCACATCTAAAAGTCCACATCTAGGAAACAATTTCATGAAACATGACACTCGAAACATTTCATTCTAAAAATGCTACGCATGAAATGTTTCGATACCTATCAGGTGTATCATGTTTGTGAAACAAAATGTCCAAACCAATGCAACATATCATTAAAACATTTCATGAAAAATAATAAAGTTTCATGTTTCATGGAAATGTTGCCTTGGTGTAGACTAGGCATTATAGACTTTGAGGCACATTTGGAAAATGTCACGTGATCGGCGCAACAAGATGGCGCGGGGACATTTCGTTTCAAGATGAACTTTAAAACTTCAAAGGTCAATTTATACTTAAATATGCTAATTTATGCAACGTTTTAGACTCGCCCATTCACTGATTGCAGTCATGCACATTTGCTTTTGTATTTTGTCCGTTACAAAGTGAGGATGTGCTGAAGTGAATTTTGAAGAAAAGCAATGAGACGCCATTTTCTGTGTTCTTCAAGAAGAAAGTTGTTATTTGTGTCTAAAACGTGTTTCGAAGAAATAGCTTTCACCATGGTCAACCAATTTCAGCACTTCAGAAACTTTATTCGGATTTTTAAAGTTGTTACCTTCTTTCAAAGTCGATTGAACCATTTGTGAAAACAGACGCCATTGGTAAGTGTATGTACTTTGTATACTTACATTAACATAAAACTTATTGTTTCAAACAAAGAAATTGTTACGGTTTCCCAACAAGAGTTATACATACATTTTTTATTATTTACGTTTATTAGACCTTCTTCACACCAACGTTGATGTAGATCAAGAAAACTTTTGCGTGTTAATTCACACCGCAGAACTCAGTTAAACTGGTCACATGACCTAGTATACAGGGCACAGTATACTAGGTCATGTGACCAGTTTAACTGAGTTCTGCGGTGTGAATTAACACGCAAAACTTTTTTGATCCACATCAGTTCTACATCAACGTTGGTGTGAATCGGGTGTTACCCGCGTTTTTCAAAAGAAATTATAAGCAAAAATTTGCTTTTATGATAGCCTTCCATGTAATCTGCTTTCATAAACTGGTAAATACTGTACAATTTGTACTATGATTTATGTTCTTTGCACTGACAGATTTGCTGATTATTAAAAAAATCAAATCCTGGACATGTGGCCAGTCTATTACAGTTTAAAGGAAAAAGGCTCACATGAAAAACGCCCATACCTAAACTATAGTACCTAAACTAAGCTAACCCGACTTAAACTATGACAATGGGCTTATTCTGGTCACCATCTATTATACATGTACAGGACAGTCTTGGTAATCCGACACTATATTGAATAATTACTGACAGATTATTGTAAAAATTCGAATTGGAGGAGCAGATTGCTGATATATACACTGTAATGTACATGTATACTGTATATTATTGGTTGCATGTGTGCTCACCTAGTGCATATCGTTTGTTTTGCAACATTAAACACAACAAACAAACAAAAAATGATTTAAAACTCACTCAAAATTTGCTTTTACAGAAATATCTTTCACTCTCATAAGTGTCGGATTACCGATGTTGCACTAAACATATACATATACATATACATGTACATGTTGTTATGGAAAACTCAACTGACTGTGTTAGATATTTACCAAAATTTGGTAAACACGGTACACCTCGACCGTTACCCCCATGGTAATTATCCCCCTCACCTCAATTACCCCCAGCAACCGAAATTTCTTTTTCATAGAGGGATAAGTATCCAGGAGGGGGGCTTGAGCATAAAAACGGGAACCACTCCACCTGGATGGCCTTTAACACGCTATGCTGTGCTTAATAAACGTGTTGCCAATTACTGTGATGTTCATTTATAACGCTCTATTCGCTCGCCGCCAATTGTTCCTGGCCACGTGATTTACCATAAACCTATTAATTAAGCCTCTCCAACTTTTAAGTACTACCAATCGGATCATCGGTTGTCTGCCTATTATTTCCCATTCAGCGCCGATTATTTAATGCGAGCCATTTCAATGAGCTCGAATGGGATTTTCAGGCCAACAGCTGACATTTAATATCATTGGTTTTGCGAGAGACTAAAATGAGGGAAAGGCACCTTGCGGAATTGTTCAACAGATTAGTTTTTAAAAAGCGACCCCCCCCCCCCCTATGCGTGCATGGGGTGGGAGAAATGACAGGACCGGCGTTACACCCTAAAAAAGCACCGATATTGTCTTCCCTAAAATTTATAAATATAAACATGTGCACACACACACATGATGTACATTTATTATATGCAAATCACTCATATCGAGGCAACATCCAAAGTGATCTTGTTGACGTCAAACATGTAGTGACGTCACTAATGCATGAATGTTTGGATTTTTATGTGCCGTGTTGTGTTGGATACAGTGTTTACAAACGTTTCTAGCCTTCGAAGTTCCAAGCATTTGGGGTGCAATTACATGAAACATGTTAATTGTTAACACAACACAAAAATCTTAACTTTGATAATTGATAATAAGGTTATACATGTACAGTGTGTAGTATAACCCTATAAATATTTGTCTATTAAGGCTATTCTGTTAATGCATGGCACAAGTTCTCAATTCTCAATGTCCTCAAGTGTCCAGGAATATAAACTATCTGAGTCACCCTAATAAATATTGACTTAATCAAAGCATATATTTTCATCCCACAAAAATGTCTTTATAGTCTGGATGGGGCCATTACACGAGTGGTGCCGTTACATGAATAATAACGTTATTGATGCATAAAAGATATATCATAAGTTGTTGTGAATCAGACCAGTATATGTTACACCTGAAGAATACAATGTAATCTTTAATTTGTAGCCATTAACCAAAAGTTTAAATTTGGGGGGATAAATTTGACATTTTGTGAATAAAAACTGTATTAAGTAAAATACTGAAATCAATTTCATGAAAACTCTTCATTTAAAGCAAATTATAAAAAATATTGGAAAGCCCTATTTTTAAATTTGCAAAGGAACAACGTCATGGCGGATATAAAATATAGCTTTTTGACAAAATTTTGGAGTATTTCTCGCCTTGTTAATAACTTTCATTTCATGCTGTCGTCTTCTCAATTAACGCTTTGACGCATTTTGCAATAATTGCAACGAGGTATACATACCTTTTCAGATGTATTTCTGAACGTGTATTATTCCATGAATTAGGGCCAATGAAAGCATGCATCGCGTTATGAATTCGTTGCTTTTATTCACGTTGGCAACTTCTTTTAAGCCTCATCTAGCTAAATATAATATTGCGGAAAACTCAATAATCAATTCCACGGATAAACTGCGGTGCAATATTGGTTCATGTGAACCTGTCAGGTGCGAGCTTGGTTTCATCCTCTGCAGCCCTGATTTCATCCCCCATGTGCTGCCAAATCGGTCGCTATTTAATACACTTTTATAAATCGCTGAAAGATTAGACGAGCTCCATTGGATATCATTTGAGCATGTACTAAATACGCCGTTTCACCCATAAGGACATTAATGGTGGTTTCAATTTTTATTTGATCAATGACCGAATGAAATGGTTGCCAGGCTTGTATTGATGAGGCCTATATATGTATAGCTTTCTTATGTCACAGATTTCTATTTATACTCGTAAGTACATGTCAGGTTTTTTCGCTGACTTGCTGCGATTACAATGTAATATTGTTAGGGCCAGCTTATTTAAATGACTTTTTCTATGGTAAAAAATTTGGTTAGTCTAAAGATATGATTTCGGCTTTGTTTTGGAAAATCAATATGATAAAAACTATACAGTGAAACCTGTTAATGTGACCACCTCTGTATATAGTGGGCATTTTTTTTTTTCCATAAATTTGACTTGAGTGCATATGTCTTAATTCTTTCATACAATTTCTCTGTATATTGACCACCTGTATATCTCCATTCAATGGAAAATTTAAAAATTGAAGACAACGTTGGAATTATAAGGGGATATTTTTTCAATGTTTTTGGCAAATATTTTGCTATTTTGACCATTAATTAAACCGACCATGTTTTAAAAAAATAACTTTAAGAAATATAGTGTAAAACATTTTAAAAAATGGCAGAAATGGTTACAAATTCTGAGAATATATATATAAGAAATACGTGTTCATGCTTTTAAAACACATATTGATAAAACCTTAGGGAAATTGTAGCTAGACGTTATAAGAAAATGTTAAACATTTTTTTGAAAATATAAACGTCTTGTTTCCATGGGAATTTATATACGAATTATAAAAACTTTG
>JAQGCC010004249.1:0-13488 GCA_034698905.1 Xestoiulus laeticollis | reverse complement strand
GGGCTAAACACCAACGCCAGGGAAAGGGCCTCCTTCACCTCCCTGGGAATTTTGCCTACGAGGGGGGGACTTCCACCCCCTCTCGAGGGGTCTTTAACGTCAGTGTGTGTACATGTATGTATATAGTTATATTATCTCGACGCATAGAGCAAGGGTGCAATACGTCAACCGGGGCCAAGCAGCAAAGCAGGTTTAAGGGTAAGAACAGTTTGGGGCATGAAGCATGGCATGATCTGAATGCAGCATTCCGATTTGGCAATCGGAAAATTCCGCCTTCCGGAAACCAATCGGAATGCTGCATTTAAGATAATGCCTTTCATCATGCTATGTCAAATAACAGCGTGGAACATGGAATAGCATGGATGCATTTCAGATCATGTTATGCCTCATGCTGTCCTTACCCTAAACACGAGAAGGCCGGGGGAAACATATTGTTCAGCATGTTGCCTTCTCGGTTTCGACACGTCGACGCGTGAGACATAGTCCTGACGTTTTTGCCTATACATATTTGCCTCAACCTATACCGAATTTGCAAGTGTAAATTAAGGCTAGGTTGGGTTCGGTAAAACCTTCCAGACTATGTCTCATGAGAGAGTAGTCCATATTGGTGTTTGCGAATATTGACTCTTTACAAGTCTCGCTTTCTTGCATACTGTACAAATGCTTTGAATAACATACCTGTCGATAAGATTTTGACGAAGACGTCCTTTACGAAAGAAGGTTTGGGAAATTCCCCGGTCACTAGGAATCTAAAAGAATTGACTATATGATGTGAAATTTGAGTATCTTTTGACTTGAACTCCCGTCTTATTTTACTCTGGTTATTCCTCAATTGGTTATTTTTATTAAATGGATTTTTCTGCAAAACTACACAATCCACAATCCATAAAAGACTGCTCTTTTGGATGAGAGTTTAAACTTCGGTTTAGTGCAGATCCCCATTGCTCTTTGCACATTAAAGACCCCTAAGAAAGATGTAGTCCAACCTTTGCAGGAAAAATTTCCAATTAAGTAATGGAAGCGCATCACCTGGTGTTGGTCTTTAGCTACAGTTTTTCAGAAATAGGTCACAGTAAAACAAACAAACAAGACAACATTTTGATACATTTTACAGCCTTTCGAATAGGATGAGGTTATGAATCTTGAACTGCTATATAGACCTACATTTATGTCAAGGCCAATAACCGAAAGCTTAAAGGTGTGCACGGTTGTTTGGTAACGATTAGCAAAAGTCACATAAACGTGGTTATTTTGCCTATTTAGTGGCTTGAAGGGGCAAATATAGCATCATGGACTATTCGACTTTCGTCAGCTATCATGGTGCGGCCACACACCCGTCGAATGATACGCATCAATGTTTGCAAAATTGTCCGCTCCATGATGCGACAGACATTGGCGTGAATGCTACAGTCAGGGATCTAATTAGCCGGCGCACTAGGCTCCCTTATGTGCCACCCTGCGTCGTAATACTGTGCCTGCGTGAAGTTTGGTAGGGGGCGCTTATGTTCCCTTGTGGCATTTGGTTGTGGGGCGCTTATGTTCCCTTGTGGCATTTGGTTGTGGGGCGCTTATGTCTTTGTGTTTTGGGACGAAGCTTTATTTGCACGGGACAAATGCCGACACGGATTTCGTAGTCGCGGGCACATTGCCGTGATCGCCCAAATTGACGAATTGCCGTCCAAACATTATGCATTATTGATCACTCCGTCCATGCATTGGGGGGGGCGAACCGTCAACACATCATGCACTATTAAAAAGAGAGGTTCCGCTTTGTTCTTGCAGCCACCAAGATTGTTTTTTTACTATGGTTAATTATCCACATTTTATGACAACGCCTAATTATCTGAAAAGAAATTTCATCAACTGGCGAATAGCCAAAGTTTAACAAAATGATATGATTAAATTTTAGTAGGTTTAATATGTATTGGCAAATGTTTAGTCACATTAAAAAAACTACATAAGCAGAGCTATTTGCGTTTCTTCTGCTGTCGATTAACGCAATTGGTAATTCACAGCTATAAAGCGGAGATAACCTTTAGTTGTACGTGAACGTGTCTGACATTACTTAATTTATTTTATTCATCTTTCTTTTTCAGATGTATCAATTTTTCAGTATTTCCGGTTGGAACTCTCGAGAAGTTACTTGCTGGAAAACGATGAGGCACGCTATTCAGAAAGGCGGGAGAAGGTTTACACCTTTATGAAAATGCCCAGAGATGTTGAAAAGGTTTCCTGAAATTCATGTCTCTGCTTGATATTGTGTAACTTAGCACGACCTCTCAATTAACTAGGTACTACTTCATCGTTTTCAGTTCATGTCTTATGGATTTCTACAGTGTTTGGATGCCTTTCTTTATGTATTCACTTTTCTTCCACTGCGACTTGTGGTGGCCAGCTGGGTCTTGCTTACCAGTCCATTCAGAAATCTGTTTGGGTTAGTAGCTATTTCGCATTTCAAGCATGAAATTGCTACATAATTGAATGCATGTTGTCATAGCTTAGCATTTCCCTTTTTTATATAGACCAAGGGAAGGTAAACCAACACAAGTCTTGCAGCCAGCTGAAATCTGCGACATACTCAAAGGTATCACCGTCATTGTTTGCACGGTGCTCATGCTGCACATCGATACATCCATGATGTATCATTTGATCAAATCACAATCTGTAATTAAATTGTATATATTTTTTAACATGTTGGAGGTGAGTAATGGGAATTTCTATTCTTATTTATTAAACGTAAATAGGGGAGGTTAAGAGGCTATGAGAAGCGTTTGAAAAACCAAGTAGCCTACAGTGTCTGGACAAAATACGTAAACAAATTCAATGAGGCATTCTATTTGAAAAAAAATTCATAGTAATTAAACTATTATTGGTTACTATTGGTTTGGTATCCATAGTTTAAGGCGAGGGGTCGGCAACCTTTTGAGACGGAAGAGACAAAAGTGATAATTTGCAAAATTTCTCAGTTTTTAAAGAGCCACTTTTTGTATTATGGTATATACACAACTTGACATTGAAAGAGCCGCATGGGGCTCGCGAGCCGCAGGTTGCCGACCCCTGTATTAGGAGATTCAGACAAGAAATTACAGAGAGGAAGGAGAATAGTTGCCGCCGATTTTTAGAGTAAATATCCTGGCATTTACCTGGAAAACCTTGAAAAATCAGAGTCAGGATAACAGACCTGGGAATCGCACCCAGGTCTGTCGATAGGCAAGACGGGTAGCATAGCGCTAAGCCACCCTGCTCGGTGTAATTTGAAATTTAACAAACTAAGTTCCCCCAACTTAATAATAAATTCTCCAGGGCAGAAATAAGTTTTGCAAATATATTCACAAGCAGGATTATCATTGAAAATGTTTACTCTTGTGTGTAATACCATTTGGACCTCGTTTACATTCAATTGAAAAAACTCCTTTTTGATAACTTTGCTAGTGCTTCACCAGCACCAATTTTTGATGATATTTACATCACTTATTTGTTGTTGTAGGTTGGCGATCGCCTGTTGTCCGCCTTTGGTCAGGACGTTTTAGACACGCTGTTTTGGACGGCAACCGAACCCAGGGAAAGGAAACGAGAGCACTTTGGCGTGATCCCTCACCTAACTCTCGCTATATTTTATGTTTGTATCCTTTTGGTTTGAAATTTGTGACTCGCTTGATACATTGTAGAGAGACTGTTTCCTTGACTTTGAATGTCAGTTATGCATACGGTCCTAGTCCTGTTTCAGGCAGTAACCTTAAATGTGGCCATTAATTCTAGCAACAAAGCACTGCTGACTATCATGATGTCAAATAATGTGAGTTATTTCAAGGGTGATATGCTCAATTTTCTTCAAACCTGTATGATAATTGCCATAAAACCTAAAATATCACAAATCAACATGAGCATTTTTTTCCCACTTGCCATCAACAGTTAGAAAGGTTCTTCTATAAATACATTGAATTGGGCTGATGTTTGTTTATATGCATTTTCAGTTTGTCGAGCTTAAAGGTAGCGTCTTTAAAAAATTCGAGAAGAATAATCTCTTCCAAATGTCGTGTAGCGACGTCAGGGAGAGGTTTCACTATTGCATCCTGCTCTTAACCGTCATCATTCAAACAATGAAAGAGTACGCATGGAAAGAAGGTGGCCATGCTTTCTTTTACTTTGGTCTCTATTTACGGTTTAAATTTGTTAGTTACCTGTTCTGAATGGAATTCTTGCCTCAGATCGCTTCTGGGTTCTTTTGCCCGATTGCCTCATGGTGCTGTTTTCCGAGATACTGGTTGACTGGGTAAAACATGCATTCATCACGCGATTTAACGAGCTCCCAACAGAGGTAAGAAGTTACTTTAACAGAAAATGCTTGTTTATGTCATCGGCAGTCTGGTTGAATACACTTTTTGCATTCCCTGCTCACAGGTTTATCAACAATATACCGTAAGTTTGGCTTACGATCTTGCATGCAGCAAACAGAAAAATGTAAGTTGCCATGACTCTTTTAACAGTAAATAAATATCAAGCGAAGGTTAAAGTTAAAACTACTAGTTTGGCTCACACTGCTGACTGACAAATAGAAAATAACCCGACGTTTAAAACTTTTCAGGCATTTTCCGATCACTCCGATCTTGTGTCAAGGCGTATGGGATTTATTCCTCTGCCTTTGGGAGTACTTATTTTGCGAGTGGCTAGCCAGTCCATCAGGGTGACCGATAAATTTGGCATATTTCTGATATTCATGGGCTATCTTTGGTAAGTGGTTTTGTTGTTATTTCGGTATATATATCATGCAAGTTCCGATCATACTAATTTTACTAAGTTTCTCACGATTAAAGAAGTTCTAATCTTTTGGTCCCTTGAAAACTTCTTAAGTACAGTAGGTTCTAGTGTAACCTACCTCTTATCGATACCAGAAGTAGCAATCTACTTAAGGGGGTTGCATACCAGAATAAGCCTTCTTTTCTAAATTATTTTTTAATTTAATTTTGGAAACTGTTAGGAACAAATGTAATGTATGAGGACCTAGCATAAATATTCTATTATTTGTTTAAATTTTTTGCTTATGTATACGTATATTCCATTTCATGGAAATATGTCCATAATATTTACTAGACCCTCTACAATTATAAACTTTTCAGACATATTTTCATGAAATGGAATATACATAGGCCTATAAATAAACAAATAATATAATATTTATTCT
Organism: Xestoiulus laeticollis; assembly: GCA_034698905.1. Classification (NCBI taxonomy): domain Eukaryota; kingdom Metazoa; phylum Arthropoda; class Diplopoda; order Julida; family Julidae; genus Xestoiulus; species Xestoiulus laeticollis. The sequence goes on along the minus strand of JAQGCC010004249.1, from coordinate 8,306 downwards.
AGGTCGTCGTACGTTTTTAAAATTAAATTAAAAAATATATTAACAAAAAAGGTTTATTCTGGTATGCAACTCTCTTAAATGATTTATTCGTTTTCAGTTTGATGTCGCTAAAACTGCTGAACAGCATAGTGATTCTTGGCCGGGCATACAACCTGATCGACCAGCACAAAAAATCGAGCATAGCGTCCAAGAACCACAAGCCGAAAGTGCCTCGATCTAACAGTCATCCGCCCAGCCGCAAACCCAGCACGGAGAAGATGGCCCCACCACAGGGATCCAAAAGTGTCTCCCATTCGCGCAATCCCAGTTTTACCGGCAGCCTTACGGACGTCTCCTCGCCCGTGGAAATCCAGCATCCCCTAGGCCCCAAGCCCATTTTCTGCAATAGCAGCGTCAGTTTAAATAGCCTCGGAATGAACGATGGCCTTTTGGAAAGCAGGGAAAGCTTTCAGGGCCTGAGGGTGGCAGCGCAGCAACTCACCTCTTCGGCTGGCGATTTAAGACGGTTGGATGACACCCGACCCGATTCCTAATGAACCATTGTGCCATTGTGTATGCCTGTGAATATTAAATCTGTGTAAATTGTTGACGTACACCACGCCGCCTCGCTCTAGTCTAATGCCAAGCACACGGGTTTCATCTTTCAAGCACGCAAAATTCTTTAATGCGCTTACAGCAATCTCAAGTACGACCACGCATTTTGTACTAGCAAATGACAGAATGTGTGAAAGTCGCGCGATATGATCAGAATCTGAAGTGCATCCTCGTGACGACGCCGATTGAAATCTTAACCAGGTTATCCACTGGCCACATTTTATGGCAGCTTTCGGTTGACTGGCATTGGCAAATCGCAAGGAATTTCCAGGCTCGATAAGGATAAATGCATCCGAGAGATTTAGTTACACAACTAGTGACGGCTGATGTCAAATGATTTTGTCACTCCACCGAATAGTCCTAAGGCTATTTTCTAAGTTTTTGTTACATCCGTGCAGGTCGTTAAATTTAACGTACATGACCTTATTTATAAATTCAAAATTATAAATGATTAACGTCATAAATTTTGCCTTAGCATCCCATCCAAGTATTATCACAACACAGGCTGGAGCATTTTCTCGTGCAACTTATCTGGCCTTGTTCTATCTAATTGTTTCATGTCGGGCAACCGAAACTGCATTTATTATGTGGAAACAGTGGTTCTGGTAAATAGTGAACTTAAAAAGGAACAGGAATGGAAAAACTGATTGGTTAAAAAGATAACTTCATTGACTTAAAAAATTCCGGCCTTAAGCTCCTGGCAAACATGGTTGCAGCAGGATAAATTTATTGGCACTGTTTCAACCATTTGTCGTCGGCATGAATCAGCCTGAGATGTTGAAGTTGGTCGGTTGCTGAACAGCTCATTCGTCTTCCTGGAATGATGCCACCTTCATGAAACCAGGTTTTTCGGCTCAATGTCAAAAATAAGATCTGCAATCATCGAAGAATAGTTAGCTGTTGCATTCTGCAATCGTCAAAGAATAGTTAGCTGTTGCATTCTGCAATGCGTCAATTGCTAAATTTAGGTTTTCTTTTTAACAGAAATGTATGATTCAAGTCAAACTTGATGCTCATGCAAAACTCAATGTGCGGTGCTGACAGTCTTGAAATGCACGAAATCAGGGATCGCAGTGTCCCTCATCTGACCCTTTGCAAGTGACAAAAACGCACTCTAAAAAAACCTTCCAAGTCATTCTAGAAGTAGAAAACGCGCAATTAAAACCCTTCCTTTAGGGGAAATCAAGACGCAGCGTTAGCCGATCACAAAAAGTGCGATGGCCAAAAGCCTCCCAATACTACCGAAGTCGTCTTACTGGCAGTGACGAAAAAGCACCCGAGAACATTTTTCAACTTTGTCGATGCATCTAATGCTGGTCGTGAAGATAGTTTACTCGAAGCTTCAGTTTCCTACCTCTGCAAATCATGGGATACAAGAATGCAGAGTTGCGTCAAACGTGTGAGAGGAAACTGATGCGCTGCAGGCTGCCTTGTACATTATTTTGCAGGCCATGATGAAAATTAAGACTGCCGCACCAAAGACCAGCCTCACGTTTCCATGTTCACTGCCACGCCACGTAGCACCTGTTGTGCGGCCAACGTCGCCTGTTTGATGGCCTCTTTGTATGGGCCGCGTTTTTTCTTGTTATAGCGGATTTTAAAGCACTCCAGGAACGGCACCAGCTGGCTGCACGGCATGTACGACGAGGTAGACGAGCCGAACCAGGCCACGTGTGCCTGTTGCGTGATGAGCATTCCGTTGTCTCTCTGCGACACCATAATGGACAGCACCCTTCCCGGCCACCAGGGAAAACCGTGGATCTTGCCCCACACAATATCGCCGACTGCCATATTGCGTCCGTCACCCGGGTCGCACGATACTGCCGTGTGTTGACTTATCCTCACCATAAGGGGCCGAACCTTCTCGAAGTCCTTGGGGGGCTCGCTTTCCGGGAACTCTGGCACATCCCCTGCCTCACTGTTTGAGTTTGAATCCGAATGGCTGGATGCGCCATTGCTGTCCTCGTTGAACGCTCCCGAACTGCACTTCATATATGACTTCTCACTTAGCCGTTTCAGGCTAATGGACAGCTTCTGGCGCAAACATTCTTTCTTGATCTCGTTGTAGGCGTCCGCATGGTTGTTGGCGCCGCCGTCGCAACCGGCACAGTCCCAGTGCTCCAGTGCAAGATTCTCGTTTTCTAGATCCGGCGGCTTGCCGTCCTGTTCGACATCCATGAGGGGCATGCCGTTAAAGTCTGCCACAATGTCACAGTTGTTGTTGTCCACCGCGTTGTTACCACACGGGCCGTCCTTGTGCCGTCGCTTGTGTTTGAACTTGTGCTTATGGTGCCGTGTTTTATGTGCCTCTGAGGGGTCTGATGGCGATGGCGGGAGCACAGTGGACTTCCGGTGCGCCTCCTTTTTGGCCTTCTTCAGGGCCTTTTTTGCCGCTTTGGCACTCGCGTCTTTGGTAGCCGCCACAAGGGTTTCTGGCGCTGGCGCCGCCATCTCCTGAAGTTCGGCGTCGGTGTCACTGGCCGAGTAATTATTGCTTCGGGGCGGAATCTTGAGAACGGTACCTAGTGGCCCAAACGAAATTTTGATACATGGACTCGTCTTGGCCAAGGGTTGCTTCTCTTCTGGCATCGCAGGACACAAGTTCTCCGCCTCACTTTCTTTTGGACGTTTCGCTGCACAGCCTGCTTCCTCGCTGGATACGGGCAGCTCTTCTGCCGCTCGTCTCCTACGTAGAACCATCCTGTCGAGGCCGATGCCATCCTGAGTGTTATTATTGTCGGTAGCTGCAGCACAAACTGGAGCAACGCCTCCTAGAGCTGCACTCGTAGGCGCGTTACCACCCACAAGAACCCCGCTGGTGGTGTTGTTAGGAACGCCGCTGAGTTTTGATTGCGGTGCTAACTGTGTGCTCATAGGGTCTGCCCTTTTTTCTAAGGCACGACCGGCCTCCCGGGAGGCATTGGGAATCTCGACGTTTTCAGAGTTTTCATTGCAGATAGACTTGCACTTTGAGCACAACACTTGCCTGGGCCGCAGCCGCATAGTCCGGGCATTTTTGTCGCCCGGCCGCCGACAGTTCGTCCGCCTGGGAATGAGGGCATATTTGCTGCGATTGTCTGTTTCCTGAAAGTAAGTGTAGCGCTTGCTCACCGCAAAGAGCTTGTCGCTGTCCAGCGTGGCTTGCTCGGCCACTACCTGAGACTCCCCTGACCCTGGGAATGCGGCTGTTGGTGGGATCACGCCACATGGCCAATTTCTGAAAGCACAAAAGAACAGATGATTTAAAATGACAGAAAGTATAACAAAGTCAAAGTTTACCAAATCATGTGAAAAGTGTTGAACATTTCTTCATGTTATGAAAGAGACTACATGTACGCCCAGCGAGATTGGTGCAATAGGGGCATTCGGGCGGCTTTTTAATTTAGCAGCTGGATCATTTGAGTACAGTGTACTCACCCATATACAGGGTGTTTTTGAACTCCGGGTACAAACTCAAACTGGTGTTAGAGTAGATTATTGTAATCATTTTTCACCAATGAACCTAGGGTCCAAAGATCACTATTAAAAAGTTACAAGGCCAAATGTGTAGCTGGTACATGTAACATTTAAAGGGTTACTTAAGAATTGTGGCATAAAAATGGAAGCATACACAAATCAAGACCTGGCTGATATGCATTTCATTGATGGGCTTGCACAATGTTCCACACAGTGTTGGAGCTTACAGCAACCTTGTGCACTACATGTATGCAGCTCTCAAACTTGTGCCTATATTCTGCTCCATTGCATCAAGGACAGCTTCTTCAACATCAGGTTTCCTCACATGTCTACCTCTGCCTGTGTGATGCATGTTTGGTCGTACTGTCCCACTTTCACAAAGTTGAAGGTGCACATGCTGAACTGCCCTGGGGTTTGGCAAATGTCCGTTTGAATAGCGTTCTCCATACAATCTTTGCGCCAATCTAGCGTTGCCATCAGCAAGCACATAAATGCCCAGCATATCAGCCAGGTCTTGATTTGTGCATGCCTCCATTTTGATGCCACGACTCAATAACTCATTAAATGTTCCATGTTCCAGCTACACATTTGGCCTTGTAACTTTTTAATAGCGACCTTTGGAGCCTAGGTTCATTGGTGAAAAATGATTAACTTGATATACTCTAACACCAGTTTGAGTTTGTATCTGGAGTTCAAAAACACCCTGTATGTTCGAACATGCTTGGTATAATCATTTTGTCCTGCAAATGTCCACAAGTTGAGTCCCCTTTTATGAAAAACATATGCTGGGAAGACATTAACAGTGGCAACTGGCGAGTCCATCCTAGCATATCACATCTTAGTTTTAATTTCATGTTTCTTTAGTGAAGTCCGTAAAGCTTAAATCAGTCAGTGCTCAAAAAGTCCTTAGGCCTACTTCACATTTTTCTCTTATATTTACATAGTTTTTATTTTTTTCCATTTCATTATAATTTTCCCCCAATTCTCTCTTGCATGTTTTTCCTGTTTTCTTCGTGCATTTGTCATGTGTTTTTTCTGTGGTTTTCTTTTATACTTGTTTTCTGTACTTGTTAATTATTTTTTGTTCTTATTTTTACTTAATTTTCTCCTATTTCTACATGAGGAGAACTCAGGTAGCTAAGCACTCTTGGACACTTACTTGAGCACATTGAAAATTGAGCACTTGTGCCATGCATGCGCAATACCACTCGTTCTAAAAATTTTCGTGCACAACAGAGCAGATCTCAATTAAGATCCACTCAGTTGTGCACAAAAATGTTTCGACTGCTCTTTAGTTATCCCCCCAACATACAGTAGCTGTTCAAATAATTCTGCATCAAACTTCATTTTGCATTGTTTAATCATGCTAATACTTCCACCCTTACTTTTAAGATTTTACAAAATTTTATTGTTAGGCCGAGTAACATTTGTGCCCAAAAGACACAGAGTCTAAACTATGGCTGTAGCGAATGTTCACTTTGGGGCCAAATAGTAGGCGAAATAGCTATTCGGAATTCAGCAGTATATATGCAGTCAGACTGAATACTAATGGTGGTCACATGACATCCGTTTCTGTATATGCGGATGCTATTGGGACTCGTAACGAACTACAGCGCCACTCGTGGATGTGGCATTGGTTGATCATACAGTAGCGCCATAGATCGTTCGAATACCATAGTGGATGTTTTAAGAAGCTGGCAGTGGTTGATCATTCAGCAGCGCCACCTATTTTAATTACATCCGCGAGTAACTAGTGGACTGAAGTTGCCTTCTCATTAGCATAACATGATGCTTCCACATGATTTTGTCCCTGTATTGCTTTGGATTACTTCCGTCATTGTCTGGGCCCTCTATGCAGGCCTTAGTTGCCTTAATTAGGGCCCTAAAAACTCGACCAACCAGACCAGGATTTCAAACCCAGGTCTTCCAAGTGGATAGCATAACCAATTTGCCATTGAGCTTGGTGATCACTTTTATTAAAATGAAATTTATTTTCTGATAAAGATGCTAGACAAGTGAAGTTGGTAGGTTAAACGTATGAAACCCGCCAGAAACTATTGCTTCTTTATTGATTCGTACAGCTTTCCTCAGCTGGAAACTAATAATTTTAAACGGTTTCCAACTCGTGCTTTGTTTTCTCACACATTTTTACAGAAACATGCTTTAGGTCAGATGTCAAACTGCAAAAGCCATGCACCACCCTGCATGCATTCTTGACATTGCAATATTGTCTTGATCGAAGGATCGACTGTCAAACAACATGCAGTTTGCTGCAGAATCTCCAAACACCAAATCAAGCTCGGTATCCTTGTCTGATGGCATATGTAATAAGTAGTAACATGCTATCACAAAAAATACACTGTCAGATTGTCATAAATTCGAAATCATCGAAGAGCTTTTGATGACTAGCTGATCACATCAATAGCCTACACATTCAAGTAATTTGAGTGCATTTGCACAAATCAGCATCGAAATAATGCTGCTAACATTAGTGGCCACTGCAATGGATGGAATGCAATGATTTACTAAACCTTTGCTGGAGAGATTTTTGCTATAATGGGTAAAACATGATTACATGACTGGGCTTCTATGGCTTAGGCCTAAGCAAGGCCTTGCCAGTGAAAAATCTGATTTTCATCTATCAGAAACCAATTAACCGGTCCTAGGTCAGCAGAAGTAGGTTCTCGAATACTAGCTTTGTATCAGGAGCCCCAAAGAGGGGCCGATGGGCTGAAAATAAAGGTTTGTGAGCCTACATCTGTTAGGTTTGCAAGGGCAAAAGCACACAGGGCTCGTATTACATCCCCTTGCTAATGCTCGATAATCGATTCGGTTTTTTGCGCTTACTTTTTGGTGGAATTCAGCAGAACACCTTGGTAGGACGCGGCCCCACACGTGAAGGATACAACGAGTAGATCTTCGAGAGCTTCCTCCACATTCACGACGATTTTCGTGTTTTTTAAAATTTGGCTATGGCTAAATTCAGACTCCGCCATGTTGGCCTTTTTCGCCGAAGCCTTAGAATGACAGAGCGCATGCGCAATCTATTTGGCCGTAACGTTTGTGAGCAATGGATTTTCACCTTTTTTCGAGCATTTTTTACGTTTTCTCACTCTTTTTGTGTGAAATTCTATATGAAAGATATGCCTTCCGAATCACATATCCCACAGAAGTTAACAAAGACTGTGAAACCTGTTAAAAAAGTTCCATTTTTTTTTGGAATGCTGGAGACAAACATTACGCCATCTTGGATTTTCAAGGTAGGGTTTTAGGAAACGTATAATGTGCTAGTAGTTGTTTGTTGAAAATAACAAAAAACGATGAGTCTCATTATGTCGTCCTTTTTATTTTTGGGAAGGGTATATGTTTGTGAAAATGTCACAAACTGGACGCATAAATGACACTGTCTATAGTGACATTAGATTTATGATATTCTAGGATCAACGTGTCTTCGTGCCTGTGAATGTCATGCTTGCATGCCGTTTAAATTAACTGCAAGACTATATATATGCCTTCTGAAAACTCGAGAAGAATTTTATTTTTCGGGTTTTAAACTACATAATTTCACAGTATGATAATTTGTCCGGACCACTTCATCCTGCCAGACCTAGCTACTACATGTGAAATTGTGAATCATGTGAATCATGTGACACAGTGCATGCACAGTTGTCTGATGACTATGACGTGTAGCATTCCGTATTATTCGGCCTGGTGTGTGGTTTATTAATACGGGTAGAGGGCGCCAGCTGTCTTGGAAGGACGCATTGTACAATTTCAGGGACATCCATAAATTGTGCTATTGTATTAAATGTACAGTAAAACCTGCTTAAGGTGACCACCCAGTTTTATATATCCATTTTCATTTTCATTCGTCTTCATAACGTTTCAGGTACTCCTATTTTCTTTTTTTAAAAAGGTTGTAAACCAGAATAATTTTTTTTTTCTAAATTATTTTTTTATTTAATTTGGAAACTGTTAGGAACAAATGAAATATATGAGAACTTAGCATAAATTTCCTATTGTTTGTTTAAATTTTTTGTTTATGTATTTGTATATTTCATTTCATGGAAATATGTCCGTAAAGTATATGAAATATAAAGAAATGGAATACATATACATAGACAACAATTTAAACAAATAATAGAATATTTATGCTAGGTCCTCGTATATTTTATTTGTTTCTAAAGCTGCGTTCACACTGCGCGAAAATGGGAAACAAGTTGTACGAAAACCAGACGACTGTGGCAAACGAGAAA
>JAQGCC010004248.1:0-13490 GCA_034698905.1 Xestoiulus laeticollis | reverse complement strand
CGCTGGGGAGCAGCGGGGAGGAGCTAGGACGACTTTTTTCAAAGGTGCCGACACGAGTGCACATACTGGTTTACCTCTTATATTCTGCCTGGGGGCTGAGTCAGCCTGAGTGTGACTCAACTAGTGAATCACCATTACTGTTAAAACTTAGTTTTAGGCCTAACCAAAATCCAAAACTTTAAAAATCTAATATTCAGGCAAAACAAATTTAAAATTAAATTTATATCAAATTTAAGACCCCTCAATGCCTCCCAAATTTGTGACAAGGGACCCCAAAAGCGGAACGTGGAACAAATTTTCACCAAAACCAAAACACTACTCCCCAAACAGTGAATGAGTATATCAAAAATGCGTAAATATTATAAAGGAGTATGCAATAAAAATTGTACAAAAGTACAAAACTATTTACTCTATGGTAATGTTAAAAGCGGAAAAACATCGCTATAAAAATGCAAATGCAAATGCAAATGAGGTCCTGGGAGATAAAAAAAATGGCAGAACGGCAAGTATTGCACAAAACGTGTAAAAACACAGCTCCCATATAACTAAGGGACCCTCAAATGACGTTAAAAACAAGTAAAATTGCTCATTTTAGCCACTAATATTATGATCTTTGGCAAGGGGAACCCTGCGCCTTACCGTTCTGTCATTTCTACACTCCCAGTACCTTGGATCCGGTAACGGGGGAAACTTTGGGATAGCTCGTGGAACCCCATGCTGCGTGTTTGTAGACGGTTCCAATGGTGGCTGGCGGCGGTGTCCATGTTGTTGTGGCTGGCTGGCTGCCGCGGCTTGTTGCTGGGCTCCTTGCCTGGCTCGTCTGCGGGAACCTCTGCTGCCTCGCTGACGGTGCTCCTGGCGAGCTGGCTCCTGACGAGCTGACTCTGGAAAAGCTGTGCGGCGAACAGCTGATGGGCTGGCTGCTCGTGGACCCATAGGAGCTGTAATAGAAGAAAGTAGAAAGCTCGGCTCCTCTGATACGGCTGTATCAGGTACATCTGTTGTCGAGGACGAGATGCGGAGAGCATCATGGACGGCAGTGTGGAATTCCTCCTCCGTAGGAATTTGTCCGCTGTCGTATGTGGTCTGGGCAGGTTCTTCACAGCTGTCGTGAAATGGCAGCTCCTCCCACGCAGAACATATCGGTATAGTTTCAACTGGCGAAGGCACTCTGGAGTTGATTGGTTTGCTGTACGTTAAAACTGAGCATTTTAATTTTCGTGACTGAAAGTTCAACTTGATGGTTTCCAACGAAGTGCACAAATCGATGAAGTCTGGTACAGCACTGGCGGTAGAGCAATCCAGAGTCATGCGGACTGTCAAATCCGTTGTCCACATACTTTTCAATGGCTTCTGGGGTGGTACTGGTGATGCATGTTAGAAAGTTCACCTGATGGTCCTGGTTGACGCATTCTAGACCGGCGACCACGTTGTCCGCCTCCTCATCCGGGATGTCCATCAGCTGAGGTTCATCATTGAGGATTGCTGGCTGCCCGGTGGCATGAAGGAATGCCATCAGGCCTTGAGAGACAGTGATAGGATTATCCCTGATCATCTGGAACACACGCGTGGCGATGTCCTGTGCTGTTGGCGAATCCAGTATGGATTCGATGATGTCTGAGCGTCTGGGACTGTCCGCTTGCCTGTGCGTGGCTAGTGCATGCTGTTCCCGGGCGTTCTGGACTAATGCATGGCGCAGTAGACGTGCCTTCTCCCTGGCATTACGTTGAAGCTCAGCTCTAAGGATGGCTCTGCGGCGACCAAGTTCCGCGTACCGTTGTCCGTCCTCGTCATCAAACAACGGCAACGGCTCACTGCTTTCGCGCACTGATGCAGTTCCTACCCTTTCCGCAAGGTCACAATCCTCTGGAGCCGCACTTTCATTAGCTCCTGAGGCCTCCTCTGGCTCGTCCTCGTGGTGGTCCGACTCGTAGCTAGAGTGTTGCTCGTCCGCCATGTTGTTTTTAACCGTTTGTGTAGAGGGCGAAAACGGTTGCGAAATTACCGTAAAGTCACTGAACCTGTCTTCTACGGAATCCGGAAAGTTGGTAGGATGGTTTGCTCTATTTCGTTGACGTCTTGTAACATTTGTAGTAGAATAATCCGTCAGTTTTGCTGTTTTCTTTGTCCGTGTAATCAAAGAAAACAAGCGAGGGCTTGCGCCGGCAGAAGTTAAAACTGCAATGGACTCCTTTTTCTCGTCTCGCTTTCTCGTAAACTCTCGTGAAGGCGGACATGACGCGCTTCGGCTCCTAGAGCCTCCTGGCGCGTCCAGGAATAAAAGCCGTCTACAGGCAAACGAGTACGGACTTAGTGGCGGCAAAATTTGAATTCCCAAACCTTCTTGAAGTTGAATTCGGCTACACCACCGCTTCACGCGATTCATGCGATATTGCCAAACATGAATTTGGTCATCCCAAGGCGGGATTTTTAAATTTCTTTCAAACTCTTTGCCCTCACGTAATTCTTGAGAAGTTACGGAGCCACATTCGTCTGCCCAACATGCAATAGGCGTAAAGTCATTTAAAACAAAGTCAATTTCGGACATAGCAAAAGACTGGGGTGATAATACGCATGAAATGTCGTCAACTGACGAGATTTCAAACTCGAGGTCTTTTATAAGGAACTCAAACTCTAATGTGCTTTCCAACTGTCCCAATAACGTAAATAAACTGTCAACACTTGTTGTGGGTGTCAACAGTTCCGGATCAATGCATTCATGCAAGCCCCCCCACACTCCCATGCACATGTTCCCCCTTTTCTACACCACCTACTGAGCGAAAGGGATAAATTTCAATTGGGTCATGCCAGCTCTGGGAAATGGGTTTGGAATTTCGTACGTTAGTCATAAAATAATTCAATTTTGCCCCTTATGGTGATTTTACCAACTGTCAAAACCCTAGATATTCAGTTAGCAAGTCATTAGCACTTTGAACTTCCCCATTATTATAAAATAGTGGGTGGTAAATGTCAGGGTATTTGGGAGTCCATTCCCTGGGGAGAGATTTTTGGGCAAAAACTCTAGCTGCTGTAATGACTTTAAACATCGTTGTTTTGTAACGATTACAGTACTCCCCACGAATTTTGTCTAACTCCTCAACTTGGGCAAAATGCAGCAATGCCACTTTTTCACAGGCTATGTCAATCTTTGCCCTTCCACGTATGCCCTGCTGCAGAACATACTCTCTGGCAAGATATGTCATCCTGCAAAATTTATCTTGAGTGAATTTAGAAATACATTCCTCAATCTCATTCATCAAATTTTCTCCTTCCAAAAGGTTAAAACGTGCTGGTTTTTTAATGGCACGTCCAGATATTGAAGTTTGAGTCACTTGGGTAGCTTCTTCAGAGCTTTCTCTGAAGAATCTTCAAGATCAGGTGATTTAGATTTACTTTGGTCAACAATTTTGGGTTTGACTCCAGTCAATTCACCTGGCATAGAAACTAGCGTTGTTGGGATGTTCCTGTCAGCTGTAAATGATACACTCTTTTCAGGTCATTGTTCCTGATGGTCTGGATCTTTACATTCAACATCAGTGTCAATCTCATCTATGATGGCATTGTCATTAGAACTGCTACTGGTCTCTTGGCTTTCTTCAGACCCAGATGTTGCAATTCCAGCTTGTTTACGTGGCCTGCCATGTTTCTTCTTACGCAATATTGGCAAATTTTCCTTAGTTTCTACAGTTTGACAGTCATGATATTTCCTAATTTCTTTCTCATTAATATTCCCTATCTTAACTTTTCTATGGGGATCCCATATCTCATAAGTGTTAGGGCTCAGGACCTTGGACACTACATAAGGTCCATCTCTTCGTGGTGCAAATTTGGTGGTAAAGCTTTTAGAAGCTGTGCTCACTGGGTGAGTGGTAAGTAAAACTTTATCCCCCTCCTCAAATTTGTTCCCCACAATGTTTTTATTGTGCTCCTCTCTACGAACATCTTGAGCTTCCTCCAGTTTGGATTGGACATCTAACAGAATTCCTGACATAAGAGCAAGGTGTTGTGTCAAAGGTGTTGTGGTAAAACTTCTGTCATGGCAGATCTTGTGAAATTGTGTCAAATTATCATGTGATGATCTGCCCAATCGTCCAAACTTCAGAAAGAATGGTGAATATCCCATTACAGAGTTGACTGCTGAGTTCATGGCTGGATATTCACAGATGGGAGATGAGCATCCCATTTATCATGGGCATTAAGCACTGCAATGCCAACTTGGCTTTCAAATCTCTATGCTTATGTTCCACTGGGTTGGCTTGTGGATGGTATGCAGCAACTCTCTGGATTTCAATTCCCATGGTAATAGCTACTTGCTGGATCAAGGTAGACAGGAATTGTGGTCCATTATCACATTTGATTGTCTTGGGTGTTCTATACCTGAGACAAATCTCAGTGATCAGCAAAGGAAGTATGGTTTCTACTCTGGTGTCAACAACAGGGAACATTTCCATGTAACCTGTAGCCACATCACTAACAGTGAAGATATTTGTGTTTCAAAACTTTGTTCTGGGTAGAGGACCCACTAGATCAATACTAATGGTTTCAAAGCGACCGGGAATGGGAGAACTGGTGTAAACTGCCTCCTTCTTTACATTTTCTGGTTTGAATTTGGCGCATAAATTGCATTTAGCAACATATGCAGCAATGCTTTTCTTCATTCCTGGCCAAAAATATTTTTCTAAGGCTCTCAGGTAAGTTCCTTGAACTCCCTGGTGTCCTGACTCTGGTGGATTGTGATTCCATCCAATGACTCTCTGTTGCATAGCAACAGGTATCATCAATCTGGGTTCATCTGGAGCAAAATGTTCCAGGTGTCGATACAAGATGTCCTCCAGGACAACATAACCTCTCATCAGGTAAGTTCTGGCATTTGGGGCATCTTGATCATTGGTAGATTCCAATGCAGTGATGATTTGACTTAATTGTGGGTCTTCGCGTTGCATTTTCTTAAATTCTGCTATGGTAATTGGCTCTTCATCAGTTAAAAACCGATGAATCAAGACCACTGGTTCAGATGGAGCTTCTTCTCCTCCTGTAGGTCTAGACATTAGATCAGCCAACACGTTGAGTTTCCCTGGGATGTATTCTATGTCAAAAACATAGTTTTGGACAGCTAGTGCCCACCTGGCCAATCTTCCTTGTGGATTGTTTAGTGTTATCAACCACCTTAGTGATTTATGCTATATAAACAATAAACGATTGATGCACATAAACGATTTATGCTATCTGTAAAATCATCCATGCGAGTTTGATATAGGGCCTGTGTCTTACCTAAAAGGGTCAGTAGACCTGGGCCAGCTACTGTCAGGGCTGCCACCTTTTCTTCATTCAGTTCTATACGTTCTTGTATATCTCCCAATTCAAATAAATCTCTTGCCACTGGGTGATCTTGCTCTATTGGGTGTTGATCATGTGGTTGGTTGGCCATCTTGTTGCGTATTGCCTAACAATCACCTGAATTCCAGAATATTTAGAAGAATAAACTAACGAATCTATCTATCTGTCTGGTCCTACTAAAAGAAACTCTGACTTCTATTCTGTACTTTTATAAATAAAATCTCTTCTTCACAGGAAAAATAAATTAATTGACGAGAGGAATTTTCACGATTGCGCAATTCACTGAAAATTTAGAGTTCCTGCTCGTCTTTTCCGTTTATATAGTAAAGAGCACGAATTCTATGTCAAAAATAAAATTCGCCGAGTTGCACAGCAACACGGGTCGTACAAAATAAAAAAAAATATGCGAAAAAATATAAAATAAATATATATAACCTGACTGAGTCGTGGTTAATTTCGCTCCACCCCTAGGGCGCCAATGAAACAACTAGATCCCCAACACCAGCCCCTTTCTTGCAATACCCAAACAAGAAAGTAAAACTTAAAACTTTACCAGTAGATGGCGTGGTGTGCGGATCCGTCAACACGAGGCGTGTGACGAGTGTGCCTTTAGGACTTAACCTCGTCGCGACCCTCTACTCTATAACAATTTTCCTGGGTACCTGCCACTTGCCCTTTGGCTAATGTGCGCGTGGTAAATACAAATTAAGTAAACACACTTACCGGGAGTTAAAAGGAACAGTCGCTAGATGGCGCTGTTCACTTACCAACATGGAGTTACGGGAATGGCTCCTCGAGATTGTTGGCGGTTTATTTGAATAATGTTAGGTGCCTGAAAGTAAACTTCCTCTTCCCAAATAATATTAAAATGACAAACACTTTTCAGTCCCCAATAAATGTTTCCCAAATAAAAATCACTTATAATTCTTCCCCAACACTTTGACAAAGATTTTCCTTTAGCATAGAAAATCACTATGATTTGATCTCCGTGGAGATGATCAAAATCATATGTCCCATAAAATGATAAGGAATAAATTCTTAAAATAAGAGCTCTTTATTGCTAGCAAAAATAGGAACCTTTTAAACAGACTTTTGCAACAGTTACAAATTTCTATTTTTCTATTTACAGATACAACATGTGCGACAGGAGTCAACAGCACTTGGAATGTTTCTCTGGTGCAAACAGAATTTTGAAATTTTAAAAATTTAAAGGTAACTGTAAAAGCTGGTGGTTTAAATATGAATAAAATAAGTTTTCAACCTAAATACTTATCTCTGGACTCAACTGCTTGATCCTTTTTCTTAGCTTGCTTGGTACGTAAGTACAACTTCTAATGTTAAGGCAAAAGTGATTTTTCCAACAGCTTAAATAGGATTTTTTAAACAAAATCCCAAACAAGCTGTCCAATGGGCTGAACAGCTAAGAAATGGTTAAGGACTTTCATCCAACCAGGAAGTCTCAAACAGATGAGGTAATGGTGACATAATGGATTATGTCACCATTACGTAGCGTCTGGTTCTGTTGTCCGTTAGGACCCCCACTGGTTCCAGCTGGAGTTTAAGCGAAGTTTAACCCTCTTGGGATGCCTGGGGGCTGAGTCAGCCTGAGAGTGACTCCACTAGTGAATTACCATTACTGTTAAAACTTAGTTTTAGGCCTAACCAAAATCCAAAACTTTACAAATCTAATATTCAGGCAAAGCAAATTTAAAATTAAATTTATATCAAATTTAAGACCCCTCAAACAGTTATTTGTTTGAAGTAATAAGGAGAATAATGCTCGTTTTGCTGAAATCGGAAGTTGTCTTCAAGGTAATTGTAAGGTCAACTTTGTTTTTTTCATTAAAACAAGTCACATTTGCTTTAAACATTATTTTCATGTGGCCAATATTTGCAAGGTTATGGAGTAATTTGCATTGCTGAAAACATTAAAATGACAGATAAAATTTTGTACAAATAGGATACTTCAACATGGGGCAAACCAGAGTCGTGTAGCCAGTCTTCTTTACATTTTCCGAACATTCGCGAAATACACGTTAAATAAATCTCAGGCGTAAGTTTGCTGCCCCGATAATCTTTGTTAAATGATGATTCTAAGATTATCAGCAATGTTAATGCTCAGATACTTGGTACTCTTTACTACGGCAAGTTGGACACCATCAAAAACATACTTAGGTGGGCATGTCTTTCGTTTACGAGAAAAGCGCATCACGATACATTTGTCCTTATTTAACTTCAATTGCTATTCATCACTCCAGGAAGTCAAAATAACCAGATCTCACTGCAAGTTAACCGATAGACCTATGCCTTCTTAAACTTCGTCATCTGCAAAAAGTTTAGAATTACTAGAAAGTGATTTCGGAACGTCGTTTATGAATAGAAGAAAGAGTAAGGGGCCAATGACGCTTCCCTGTGGTACACCTGAGGTTACAGCTACCAAGTTAGACTCAGCTAGTAATAGAACAGTTGAAATAACCCTTTGCTTTCTTCCAGTTAGAAATGAAGATATCCATTTAATAATATTTGAGTTAATGCCATAAGAATTAAGTTTTAGTAGTAATAAGCGCTGATGAGATCCGATAGTTGGTGGACCGTGCAAGGACTCAGCCTGCCTGGTCGTTCTGAAGTTTATTGTTAGCATATTAGTGGGGGTGTGTGTTGCTTACATTGATAGTATCTATCGAATATCTATCCAATATCTTTTTCTATCTTTTATCTAATTTTTTTTTTTTGGGTTTACTTACACGTTTGTTTAAGGGTGCTTGTAGATAATTATTGTTAGTAGGTTAATGGTCCTGGCCAGTTGATCATGTTATAGAAGTTTTTTCCTGGTGAGCTATTGCTGCAATGCTTGCTAACCTATAAATGAGCCAGATTTCAGGTATATCCTAACCAATGTTAGAATATTACTTAGTATGTGATCATGTGGGTTAGTCGGGTACGTGATGGGGGTGATTTCGTTCTAGTGTTAATTAATGATAGGTGATGAAAAGCAGTGATTAGATAGTGCCATGTTAGTCCCTGTAGTCTGCAAAGTGAACAATCCAGATCCGGGGCTAGGTTTTGTACGCCATATTTTGTGAACGTAGAGGATTGGTTAAAAGATGAATTTCTTGAGGAAAAAGGGTATATTGAGTGAGAAATATGGTTGAAGGGTGTGAGTTAGGTTTAGTTTTTTACATAATTTCAATAATTTTTTCCCTCTTGGGTTTATTTTTTTGTCGGTTGAGGATCTGGTAATGTTAAGGTGCGGGTGAGCTGAGTACCAGTTTGCCTTTGTTAGCTGTGCGTGCGTTAAAATCTCCCATTAGAATTGTTTGTATATTTGTGGTGTATTGACGAATTAAATGTGGAATGTCGTTAAGGGGGTTCTGCATGTTTGGGTTTTGATATGTTCCAATTAGCACGATCTTTGTTTTGGTGTCCTTAGTTTTGATTTTTATTGCTATTGTTGCGTTCGAGGTGTATAAAATGGATGGGTGGTTGAATCTGCCTCTTGATACTAGGAACCTGATTCCACCCAAAGGGTGGCCTCTCTGCACTCTAGTTGCTGGGGAGGATATGTTGAAGTGTTTATTGTTGAGTATGTTAAAATCATCCACTTGCCAGGTTTCAGATAATAAGACTATATCTGCATTTGTAAGTAGGTTGTATGTTTCATGGTCGGCCATCGCTGATTTAATCCCTGCTGTATTCCATGATATTAAGGTCAGCTCGTTGGATTGGCCATTGTTAGGGATACTGCACGAATTGTGGTGGATTATTTGTAGTGTGGGCTTGAGGGTAAGCTTGTGTAGGGGGTCCTGGTATGTGGAAGTAGATAGGTTGATTAGTGGCAGGTTGGTGTCTGCTGGAAATGGTATAGTTGGTTGATTAAATTAATTAGGATATGTTAGGAGGTTAAGAGCTGTATGTGTAGGTTGTCCTGGTAGAGTCTAGGGTGGTGTCGGGGTAATGATTAAAAAAAATAAGTGAATAGAGTATAAGGTTCCGTTAACAATCAGGTTTCCATCAATTTAATTAGGGTTAGATCCTTTGGATTTGAGGTATTGATAGTGGGGATATAAGGCTCTTCTATTTTCAAGGGTGTTTTTGGAGTAGCTTCGGTCGAGACCGAACCTCAAGAAGCTGTAGAAAATTATTCTTAAGAAATCTTCAAAAAATGCAATATTTTAATTTAGATTTCAATTCTTGCCACCATGGATCGACATCCTGAAATCATATCGTACACTGGCTGTTCAATACATACATTGCAAGGCCCCTATACATTTGAAAGTTTTCTTACGTTACGCTGCCAAATTTTTGCTACACTGCCTATAGCTTTTCTTAAGCTTTTTCCTTTATTTTCCTTATGCCGTGTCGAAGTGCTTATTGGCCTACAACAGGAGTCGGCAATCTTTTGAGACGGAACTGCCAAAAGTGATAATTTACAAAATTTCTCAGTTTTTTAAGAGCCACTTTTGTATTATGGTGTATTATGGTTTATACACAACTTGACATCGAAAGAGCCACAACTTGACATCAAAAGAGCCGCAGGTTGCCGACACCTGGCCTACAATACTATACAATATGTGTATTTCCCATTAATTTTTGGCTAAACCCTGCTTTTTCAAGATATGGAATTTTTTGGTTTTTTTCCTATAGGACTGTATGGGCAAGGAAAAAAAGGCAAGGAAAAATTTTATAAAAAGTAGAAAACCAGTTTGTGAGTCATGGAAAATCAATACATATTCCTTGTTTTCCGATTTATTAGGTATCACAAAAGTGATATTATATTATAGTACCCTTAACATTTTGGTCCATTAGGCACGTCCGGTTTTCCAATGCAATTAAGCGCTCTGGCGTATTGGAAATCAGTCAACACTATCATTTTATTTTCGACGTTTCGTTATAAATTTGTTTTTCTTGCATTTCCTTACCACCCAACTCTTTGAAAAACGATTTTGTATAATAATTTTTATTTTTAAGAATTAAATAAAGGTCAGCATTAAATGCAGTCAGCAAGGAAAATTCAATTAAACATTTGGACATGGACGAAAAACTATATAAATTATCAAATATATTCACTAACAGTTCGAATATTTACTGGCAAGAATGAAAAAAATACTCGCGAGACCCAAATTATATTAGTCCAATAAACGAAATCCTGTACCTCTCCACCTTTGCGCGCTAATTACTGGGTAAATATGCAACATATCACTGTGTGGCTTTGGTAACACAATTTGGCACGCAATTGTAAATAAACACGTGTTAGATGTCACAAAGGCGCACCACGTTATTACAATCTGATTTAAAAATATTAATAAAATAAAAACGCATAGGCTAATTTGACCTATAAGCGCCTAATAATTAAGCCAGGTTAATTAAGCCAGATCTGCATTTATGGAAATCTCGAAATCCGTTTTGAACTCATTTTAAAATCTATTTTACATGAAACATCGACATGTTTTTCACCTGTGTTTCATCCAAAAAATATTTTTCGTTTACTGTGCACAACTAATTAACTAGATGGTGAAAATTTATAATAGAGATTTATTTCAATCTTACCATCTTTTGATCTATAATGCTAGGTCTTTATCAGGTGATCCAACTCACCCATTAGTGCCCCTATACATGTATAAAATAGCATGGAATGGACCACAAAAGTTTTGGTCCATTTCATTTTAGCACTCTCACTGATGCAAGCCCAAAAACAGTGAATGCGTTTTTAAACAAAGCCCAATTGAGCTGGAAAACTATGTACACGGTAACTGGTTAGCTGATTTCTGATAATATACAAGTATACATTAAATAGGCCTATTCCAAAATAATATGCAATGTAACATGGTTTATTCTTAGCTTATAAACAAATTGTTCTAAGTATAAAGTTAAGTAAAATATTTGTGTTGTTAGAATGCTTTTAATGAAATTCCGTGTCAGTTTGTAGATTAAATTCAGTAAAGTTTAATAACAAAACTGTATACTTAAATTGTACATAAAATCGCGAACGTATGTAATATGCACTACCGTAACTGGGCGTCCTGGACTAGATAGGGGATCCCGGAAACCAAAAAGATCCAGAAAAGTTAGAAACCTAGAAAGAGAGGAGTTGGGAGTAAAAGAGCTTGGAGCCGTAAGGGAATAGTGTACCAGAGCAAAAGTTGTGGATAATCGGTGTGACTATAGCAGGCCGGAGCCGTGAGAGGATATATGTTGAGAGGAGAGTTGAAGCCGGCACTCACGATGGTAGGACACTTTTGTGGCAATTAGGGGTCTTCTTTAGATATATAACTGACCTAGGAGTGTAAGGAGGTATGATCGGGAAGGATAGGCCCACAAATGATGTAATTTAGAAATAAGCCTCTCTGACCCCACCTGGAATGCCTTCAATTCAATTCAATTCAATTTCTTACCCTGCAATCAGCATGTAGTATGCCATGTGGCAGGGGGCAAAGTGCCAGAATTTTTGAACGGGAATTAAGAGTATTGTTGCCTTGTTGAACCTTTTCCTAAGGGAGAATCTAGAAATAGCGTGTAACTACCTGGAAGGGATGCCAACCAGGCACTTCCGGGGAACGACATTACCACAGCATCCCTGAGTCGGAGGACTTTGTTGACCAACGGGCCACCCTTGGCAGGTAGGAGGTGCGGAGGCAACAAATGGCAGCAGTGGGATGGCAAAATTTGTTAATCAGGAAGCGGTGGGATTAAAAAATTGTTAATTAGGAAAAGGGGGGTATGGAGGGCGTTCACAGCAGAACGCTTTCCTGCACTCAGAAATATTTTCTACATTGGCTAGACAAACCTATTGACAAAAACAACCTACTCAGGTACTTTCTGACACAAATCAAACCTGAAGTTCCAGAGATGGCTTTATCCACATATAATACAACCCAAATAATAATTACTAGATCCAAGACTCTGACAGAAGCGGAGTCTCTACAGCTCCTTACAATCCGTAACAGGATAAACACCTCTAAAAGAATTTACAAAAATATCAATAACATTTTCTATAAGCGCGCAGCCTTTTTGTCGTTGCCAATCCCATTTACACTTAAAAAGTTTATATTTCAAATCAGAACCGACCAGTCCTCAACACTCACAAAACGTGGCATCCTCAAGTTTTCGAAAGTACTTGTTCTGATGGGATGGTATGGTTTTTAGAAGCCCATTTTTTCACCCTGTGTGCCATTAGTGCCATGTAGATTTTTGCTATGTTTGAGACTAAGCTTATAGGTCTACAATTTTCGGGGTTTGAACTTTCTTTTTTTAAAGATTGGGTGAATCAGGATCTGTGTCCAGGCTGGAGGGAAGATATGAGAAGATCAAGTAAAATTTAGGTGTGTTAGGAGCTCGGATCTTAATGTTTGTTGGGCATCTTTAAATAGATCAGCTGGGATTAAGGCCCAGGCCACACTACGCTGTTTACGCATGTTTTGCTAGCCTCAAACAAGGCTTTTAATTAAAAAAGAATTTTCGCACGAGATTTTATTGTGCAAAAATAAAAATTCCGGAATCATCTTATAAAAAGTGCGACTATGCAAAGCACGAGGTTCAATTCACCCGCCCGCCTGCTGCCACATTACCGCTGAAAAATAGGTCCACGTGGTCTGTACAATTGTAACTTAGGGCATTTAGCAGTTCTGACAAGAGGGGGGAGGTTAGTATATTACCAGGGTATGGGCAAGGGTGTATTTTTGACAAATTCGATGTAGTTTTGAGTTTTTATCGTATTTTTCCAAATTTTTTTATATTTCTTACCATCAAAAATGGTATAATAATTTTAAATTGAAAATTGGAAAAAATAAACATAATTAGGTGACCCACCTGAAAACCCGGGGCGCCAGTTACTGGCTGACCCTCTAGGTGTGAATACCCTTACTGGGGTTGACCACCCTGTCCCTGATGTCGCCCCGCGGGCAGTGGGAAGCTGCGCTCTGATACGCTCAGAGCGTCGGGGATCAACTGGAGCCAGGTTTCTTTGGTTAGGTCCGGGGTTGTCCATTGTTAGTGGGCCTGTAGGATTGCTATCCCAGCCTTGCCTGTTTAAAGTTCTATTAGGGGATAGGGCTCCTAATGATTGCAATGTCTAGAAGTAGGAATCAAGCTGCGGGCGGACATGTCTCCGCTTGGGAAGAGCATGTGGCCGGAGTTGTACCAGCTGGTAGCGTGCA
>JAQGCC010004247.1:0-13490 GCA_034698905.1 Xestoiulus laeticollis | reverse complement strand
ACGGAAGCTCCCCCAACTGACACAAACCCAGCTCACCAGGTTGGTGAACCAGGCCCCCCAGAAGAAGTATGCCTGAAAGTAATATATTGACAATGAGAAATGGTCCATTTACATCGTTGCTCGTGTAACAATGCAAGTTTGTTATGATCAAATTCTAGTCGAACGACCCTACACGAACCTAATTTAACCTGAGCGTGCCAAGCTACGCAAAAAAATGAAAGAATCGATAATGTAAACAAAATTGATTTTCCTAGTTTATGGTCGTCCCTCGACGTATTTACACCGGTAGTTCTGAAAGTGGTGGCTAGATGGCGCTGGCGATGCAGCGCTCTACCACAGCAAAAGCAAGGAGAGCTCTAATCATGGACGGCCAGCCGCCATGTTGAGTAGTGAAAATTTTTTCTCCTATCGTCGATTTGAAATGAAGACTGTTTGATTTAGGATGTGGTGAGAGCGCTTTCAATGACGCGAGAAGAAACTAGAGCTTGTTAGCTTTTGGAAACGCCATAATTGCCTGTTGGAAACGAACGCTTTCGTCTTCAACGGGGCTACAAAGTTGGCATAGTCGCGAGGCTCTGGAAACAACGGGAAAATGAGTAAATTTCGGGCACGGGCGCTGGACGCCTGTAAGCCTATGCCAATTTTTAGGGCGGATGAATTGCCAGATCTTCCGGATTTCGCCGCGATTAATCGCGCCGTTCCACAGATGCCCAGTGGAATGGAAAAAGAAGAAGAATGTGTAAGTAGTTGACAAAAGAAATTGTAACGCAGCGTGATTGGTCCGAACCCAAGGTGGCGGGGGAATTTTCATGTTGTCAACACGCATCTCAGGGGCCTGTCAACCGATTTAAAACGTTAAAAATAGTTCCATTAAGGCCCCAAGGATAAAATCAGATCGAAATATACAGTCTCTGGCCATTCGTTTAAAAAAGAAAAGCATTTTTGAGGCCTCGTGTTGAGTCACGTGATCGCGCTGAGCACTGTCGGCCATCTTGGATTTTCGGAGCGCATGTAATTGCAAATGAATCGTGTTTTTCGAGGTTCCGCAACACTTTTCTAATCTGTTTTCTATTAATTGACAGACGTAGTTTCGTCTCGAATTCAAATTTTCTTTCTGGAAGCGATTTTAAACGCATTTTCAGGGGGTACTTCCGGTTGGCATCCCATAATACTATGGAGCTTAGCAGCCATTTTTAAGATATGCGTGACGCTCCGCCTGATGGCCAATTTTGAAAACCTTGGTGCAAAGCCCTAATGGGCTGTCTGGCTTAGGGTCTCACGTTTCAATTATTTTTAATATAATACCTTTGAATGATAGGGACCAATTTAATAACTGGGAGCTAGGCTTAACTAAATGCCATTGAGCAGATATGAATATATCTACCCAAAATTTTATGTGGTAATAAAAGTTTCTAAAAAAACCCTCTGACAGTTCTGTGTACATTATTGCTTTGCAGCAACGTCTAGGTCCTGAAAAAAAATCCCCTGGCCTTTTCTAAAATTGAGATGTTAGGTAGTCGTTGAAGCAAACTGCACAACCAAACCTCATTCCAGAGAAACAAAAGAACACTATTTATATTCTTATCAAATCACATGCAATATATCAGAAATCTGAAATTTATTCATCATTTCATGAAATATATTGAACGAAATTCTCGGAAAAATGATAGCATCTTCTTGTATAAAAGGTAGTCAGTGTTTAACTACCAGTTATTCTTTTATAAATTTTCATGGCAATCAGGGACGTCCAAAATGGGATATGGGTTCATTTGTTGGAATTCGTTGAAGTTTCCTTCAAAATCATACCACAGTACCTAAAACAATCGTAGTTCTATGTAGAAATGGAAGGCTGCATCATTTACTGTTTGGTATTTAGTTTGAATTGTGAAGGGGTGTGGTTCTGCAAGTGACAACTTTGATTCTCAAGTTAGACAAGAGTTTTGACAATAGTATGAACAATTTTATTTGGTGAATTTTTAATGCTGTAAACTTAAAACTTTTGGAACAATCGTGAAAGTATTTTGAGAAATGGTAGGCAGGGATGCTGAATAAGGTGAAAATGTCCTCTTAGTCTCACAGAGTAAGCTCATCTTTCTTGGCCATTGTATACGATAATGCTTTTATTCATATGTTCTAACACTGTTGTCACTAAAGTTGAAATGTTAAATTATTTTCATTGATTAATAGGAACACCATTTACAACGAGCCATGTCTGCCCAGCAAGCCTATGGTCAAACTGGAGATCTTGTCATTCCCACTCCCGAAGTATACGAATGTTCCGATGGCTACGAATTCCTTTATCCAGCAGATTTCAAATTGCAACGGCAGCTCATACACATGCAACGTAAGTAGTCGACCATAATATATGCTGATATATTGTTCTATCCTTTCCTGTCGAACTCCTCAGTCGTCTGTTCCATTGAAGGTGTCATTCTGGATGTAAACTTTAAAATTGTAAATCCGGTTTTGATTATGCAGCTTCTGCTATGGAGCAGGACATTCCTGACTATGACATGGATGCGGACGACGATAAATGGCTTTTACAGCAAACGAAAAAAATGGATGTTTCTGAATTGCAATTTGAAGAAATGATGGACAGGTTAGAAAAAGGAAGTGGACAACAAGTGAGTGTTTATTCATAAAATTCATATGAAATGCGGACATTTAGAAACCAAACATGTAATATTGTTCGTTCATTTCAGGTTGTGACTTTAAAAGAGGCCAAATCATTACTAAAGGAGGATGACGACTTGATCATAGCAGTTTACGATTACTGGTTAAACAAAAGGCTACGAACTGTGAGTACAAACAAAAAGCAGAATGAAAGTGGCTGAAAATTCTTTGGATTGGAATTCGGTTAGTTTTAAACTAAGAATTTTTCATCATTAGCAACATCCATTAATACCACAAGTAAAAACAGAGAAAAGGGATGGATCTACCAACAACAATCCATATGTAGCCTTCCGAAGACGAACAGAAAAAATGCAAACCAGAAAGGTAGCATGATCTGTTATGTCCGTTCATGTTAAATCGACACTTAAGATTTTTTTAAACGTTTCTTTAATGGTCAACTGGTTTAATATTACAGAATAGGAAAAACGATGAAGCATCCTATGAAAAAATGCTCAAACTACGTAGGGATCTCAGTCGGGCTGTGTAAGTGTAAAAGATTTGGATTTTCGAAAGCACAAATTGCGACTCATTACGGCGCTCGTCATTTGCAACATATTCTTAACTTAATTGCAGTACGTTAATCGAACTTGTAAAACGAAGAGAGAAATCAAAGCGGGAGCAACTCCATTTAACGGTAGAAATATTTGAAAAAAGGTACGACCCGACTCGATTTTATTAGCCGAATTTGCCGAAAACCACGAATTGGGTATTAATCGCCATAATTTGATTTAGGTATCAAGCTGGTGATTTTAGCGGTCAACTATTAGCCGAACTGTCTGCGATCAAAAACAGTACCAAACCTACCTTTGTGGCTGTGCATAACAATAGTAATCAGTACACCATCAATAGGCAGCCGGAATGGACAAATAGGCTATCGAAGGTGAGCTTTAATTCAAAAGGGGACCCGAATAAAACTATTCTTAGATTCTCTGCATGCAAGCTGTGCGTTATTTCTCACAAACGATATTTAATCATGCGACGAAAACACTTTCAGGCTGAAGTAGGAGTATCCCGTAAAAAGCGCGAATACAAAAAGCGAAAGCACAAAGAAACCCAACAATCCTCGGCTCATGCACAGTCATCCGTAAGATACGTAGACATGGCAGACGGCGGTTGCGGATTAAGCGTCAGTTCCGAGGATGAGGTTACAACAGTGAGTATTAGTTTGGCTTCTATCTTTAAAGCTCGGTGATGTGAATGCTGCCTGTAGTCGTCGATACAGGTGTACATGTTTTTTTATACACTTACAGGGTGCTTCTCCTTCCGAACAAGAGGACGAAAACGATCCCGACGGCCCGTTTGCCTTCCGAAGACGAAAACACTGCAATTATCAGGCTGTGCGTTTTGTGCGAGGCGTTTTCCACTTGCCAATTCTGATTCTTTCTCTTCCACCCTTGGCTCATTTGTGTTTAATATTGTGTAGCCCATCTTGGAAGGAATGGGTAATTGGCCGTGGTGTTCCGCTCAAGACGGAGGTTTGGCCGATCGCAAGTATCGCTACTGCCTCACATCTCTGTCTTTGCCAAGGCCTCGTTGCTTGGGCTTTGCTAGGAGGAGGATAGGTAGAGGAGGAAGGATATTGATGGATCGCGCAAGCACGCCTTGCGACGACCTGTTATCAGACTTCGACTTAGCCAATCGGGGCAATCCCGTCATCCCCAACGGGTTGCAGTACTCCAACGAGCTGTTATCCGAAATTCGAAACGAATGGTTAATAACTTTTTGCTTCAATCCATCTTCCCGATCAGGGTGTCTGTCTGTGTCGCAATTTTATTGAACTAAAATGGGAACGTCAGAGTTCTCGAACGCCTTCTTGGTTATTTTTTCGTAAAAGGTTTCTCCATAAGTATAAAAATTGCGTACATCCCCATGATTGCTTAAAAATGCTTGTAACAGACATCCACCCAACCCAGGTCATGGCCTCGTTTTGTGACAGTGAAAAACCAGTGCTTTATCCACCATCTTTTAATTGTAGGCTCCATTTTCGGCCTCAGACACCGCCATGTGCTTTGGAAGGGACAGAGTGCAAGGATAGGGGGGAGAGTAGGACTGCTTGTTCGAATAACACTAGTAGCGGACAATTTGGTGTTGGCACAAGTTGCGGAACAGGCGGGGTTGCAAATCAAATGGAGTTTAATGTCGAGAGCTTCCAGACGCATCAAGAGGAACTGGTGGAAATGCAGCGGCGACAAATCGAGAGGCTAAGGCAGGACGGAGCTGCCGGCCCTAGTGAACATTCCCTCTCATCGCAACCCACCTCCCAGTTTACAGTCGATTCGGCGAGTGCGCAGTTTGCAGTCTCCGCCGTCATCACAACCACTCAGGTGTCTGGAATCTTGGGCACCCTTACTAGTCCCCATCAAAGCGTCGCCACGAACGCTTCCAATCATCCATCTACCAGCAGTCACAATAGTATAGCTCTAAGTAACGGACCAACCACCCCTTGTAAGTACAAAACATTTCTTAAAAACGTCAAGCTACCCCGCATTGATCATTGGTAGCATTTAGCCGATTTGATCAATATGCGATTCCAGCAACAGTTTGTGCAAATCTTTGATCAATGTATTCGGAGATTCGGATTGGACTTATAGTAGATTGCAGTCAAGGATAAAATAAATCTGCATCTACTCAGACTAAAGTTTGGTGTAAGCTATTTTGTTCCTCTAGTCACCATTTTTCCTTTATTTTTGACGTTTTCCTTAGTTTTAGAGGAATTTGATCTAATTTTAACAGTGCCACGTGCTAGCGATGTCAGTAATAAGTCGCGGTAATTTCGAGGAAGTGCATGGAATAGAACGTTTTGTGCAGCCATGGAAAGTTCTGCATTCTCGATTTAATTCTTGACTTGAATGTATTTTCCAGATGTTACTAGCATTCCACCTTCTAACAAACTGTCAGGCATTTCTTCATCGGATAGAATGGCCCCACCTCAGTCCTCGTCTTTATCACTCGTCCTCGCCATCCCTCCCACCCACACATCTTCACACACGACGTCCTGTGTTTCCAGTCCAGTCAATGTAATAGCATCCAGGTCCGGTCCTTTCAGACAAGCAGCACACGATCTAAAACTATCTCAGATGGGAACGTCTAACGAAGCTAATGTAAATAGGTGAGCTGCCCACTTTTGATTGTTTGGTTTTTGTAGTTCTAGAGCACGGATTTATCCGAAATTTCCTTTTCTCCTCGAGTCTGCTTTTTGTTTAATCGTTTTGCATAAATCAAAGTTCATAAATGCTAATGTTGCATTATCGGTCGCCATCGACGGTAGCTAAAATGAAAATGGGATCTATCCATTGAATTTGTAGCTCCTATTAACGCACAGTGCAATTTATTTAGATTTTCACAGGTCCTGAACTGCCTGAAGTAAGTTAATTTTTTTCGAAATTCCTTGGAGAAAATAGGGATGCTGATGCCTATCCTTATGATTAAGTACCAGATACCGAGACGATCGAGGCCAATTGTTGATCCGAGCATTTCGGGCAAAATCAGTCAGACCACATGCCACATCTTGAATTATATTGCAGTTGTTATTAGTTGTATTTGAACTGTCAGTTTCTTTAGTTTTGCGTCAAATAGTTTGGCATTTTGTACATTGCATAATGCCTCATAATATCTCATAGGTTAAAAAAAACAGGGATGCAAAAACTTCATTGGCCGCTTAGAGCCGGTTGCACCAACCAATGTGAAAATCTAAGGTTTACTAACCTTGGGTTAAAAAATAACTCCAGGTTAGCTGCATAGTGCATGTGTTGCACCAATTAATCCTTGATAAAATAACCCAGGGTTATGGACCCCATGTTTAACCATGCAGAAAACAAAATGGCCTCTATTGTTTCTAGAATATTAACCTGAGATTAACCCTGCCTGCTTGTGCTGGGTTAACCTTTCTCTTCATTTTTCCCTAAATTTGGTGGGTTAACCTAGTGTTACAAAGTAGGTTAACCCTAAGTTACTCAACCTTTGTTGGTGCAACCAGCCCTTATCGATTGAAACACAAGATTTACTTTAACCAACATGGGTGGGCAACACTGGTCTCGGTCACTTGTATCTGGTGCTGTTTTATGTATAATAAAAATGGATTGAAATATACCATGGGCATGACTGTAAAGCTGTATTCGAGAGAGATTGAGTCGAACCATATTTTTGACAAGGTTTTGTGTGTAGTAATACAGCATTTCACATTGAAAATTGATGACTTTAAGAGATAATGTCACAGAGGGTCTTTATGATAGGGTAAATGACACCTTTGTATTTTTGGCTATAGTTAGTTGTTGACATTTGATCTGGCATTTTGCCGTAAGACTGTTTTATTGGCGGGCAAAACTAGCGTTGATTGAACACTTGCTTATAGTACATTTTTTTTTCGCGTTGCAGTGAAGATCCAGTGGAGAAAAATAATCCAAAGGTGAAAGTGGACAATTTATTAAATGAAAACGCATTGCCGATGGAAGTAACCTGAAGACGGAAACCAAAGTCAAACGCAAAGGTTTGGGCTTGCCGGTAATATAGCTGGCGACGCTGCTATTTGTGACGCGTTCGTGTGTGTTTCTGTGTGTAGCAGATGGCGTCGAAGCGAGGCTTTGGGTTTGGCTCGAAGGCACGAGTGCTCCTTCCTGGGAAAGCCGCGAGGATACCAAGGCTACCAGTTCTAGACGTCTGCTTCGTGGGGGCACTTTCACCATTCCCATGCTTGGTCATGTGTTTTCTCTATCACTTTATCTCTCTTGCCATTTCTCTGTTCAGAAGTTCTCGTTTTGACCAAAGCAAAATTTTGTCATGTTCGTCGTTCCTCAGCAAAGAAGGGCAGGGAAACCAAGCTGGCATCTCACCTTAGGCACTGAAACTGACTTTAAGGTGGGGTGCTCTCCATGTTAGGAAAGAATTATATGCTGCACAACCTGCTGACAAGGAAATCCGCAACTGCATTTTTGAAATTCACCCGTGTATAAAGTATTTTGCTTTCTATTTTGACGTTAACGTCATCCATGGTCGGATGAAAACACTCATTCATAAGCCAACACCTAACCAAAAGCAAACATTGCTTATTTTTATGCAAAAATTGCGAATATTCGCAAGCACCAGGGCATGATGGGCTTTATAACATAGATGAGATTTTAAGGAATTGCACCATATTTGGAGAAATGTAGAAGCTGTAATGGAATATTATCGAAAGTTCGGGTAAATTGTGATAACGATGAAGGTGGAAGAAAGGAGTTTATATTGTCTTGCTGTCATTTTCAGGGATTTTTCATATGCGGCATTCCACCGTTAAATTTTTTTTATACTTTGCTTGAGCACTAAATTTCAAAGTTTACAATTTTAAATTCAGTTTATTATGTTTGTATATCTACAAAAGTTTGCCTTTGCATTTCCTTGGAAAAAAATATCTGAGGGTTTTAGAAATGAGGGCGATTGTTGGAGGCTTAGGTTTAATTATTAATTTTTATCGACACTCGATCTCAAAAATAATGTACTGCCTGAATTCGGTAGTATGTTTTACTGTGGGATCTTTGAGGTTCATTAGCTGTATTTTAAGGTTTTTAGTTGTTTTTGGTCCTAAGGTGATTTAATGTTTTAAGCGTGCTTCACTTATTAAAATGGAATCTAAAGTGAAGCAAGTTCAAGTGCATTTTATTAGGAATTGTAATTAAGGTCCTGGGTTTGTAATCAGTTGCATTATGGCAACAGTACATATATGGTAAATATGTAAATTTGTTTCTACTAATCATAATTGTTTTTTTGGGTGTGAGCAAAACTGCCTGTAGTTTTAAGATCTTATACGTTTGCTTTTGGTTTGTTGGCATCAAATACCAGATATCGAGACACTCATATTCTTCGAGAATGTCAGGTGTAGAAACATGTTTATTTCAGAAGTTTAACAAAGTTGTAGTGCTGAGGTCGAGTTGCTTTGGTCGTGCAGCATACAGTTCTTTTCCCAAACTGGATATAGTTTTCCTTTTAAATAGTGGATACCTTAGGTACACCGAGTGTACATCCATTCAAAAACGGTGGGAGGGAGAATGTAAATTTACTCGATGATTGGTAGGTTTTTGTATCGTTGCACGGTAAATACCTCTGGTGTCCCTTAAACAGAAACGTGGCCGAACAAATTGCTAATGCCATGGTTTGGGGCTACTGTTATTGGCAGTAATGAGCACTGCATGAAGTAACGGTACGCTCGGGGGACGTTTCGATGGATCACTAGAGTGCATAAGGTCAATTGGAGAGCCACCATGTGACGAGTCATACCACAAAAGGTTTGTAAATTGTAGTGATTGATGTTATTAGCAGAAAGACTTTTGATAACAATTTTTTCTAAAAAAAAAGTGTTGTGATGTGAATATGTCCGTGTACATAATGAATCTATGTGATAATTTGCGTAATTTATTTTTTAAAATTAACAAGTTTTGGGTAACTTAAATTCCAGAAAACTAAAATTTAGAATGGAGTGACTGCAAAAAAAGAATGGGTTAATTTATTGTAAAAAAAAACGCACACAAAAAACATGAAAAATACTAATTTCAATTCTCAGGGATGAACCGGAATGCTTGGGTCTAATCTATGTTTGTAGGATTAATGTTTTCAAGAAACAACATCGCAAATTTTGGGTTATGTCATAGAAATAGTTTTGTCAGGAACGAGTAGGTGTTGTTTTCTAAAACTTTTGGTAGTTTTCTGGTGTCAAACGAATAGATTCTAGTGTACGTCCCCCTCCTACTAAAAAAAATTTAAAATTACTGCAAGGTTGATAATGTAAATTGGGTGTGCTTTCAAACAATCTAAATGTTGTTTATGGACTGTAGCTGTATTAGGTAATGCGATTGGCACTTTTGGCTTTCTTGCTGATAATTGAAATTACGTTGTGTAAGTAGTTGTAATATAGCTTTCCCAGAAGTTCTAGAAAAAATGTGAAATTAGCTTGAAAAGAATGCATGATTTTACTTCTGTACAGGTGTAAATTGCGTAACAGTTTGTTGGCCGTGTTTTAAGTCGTGGTGGCACTTCAATTGATTCGTTGTAAATAAGATTTGATTCGCAATGACAGGAATCGATTTGCCCTTTTCTATGGCTGTTGCTGTTCGCTTGCCCGATCCGCTTCAAGGAACCGTTGGGGGAATTGAGAGCCCTTATTACTATCTCTCGAGTATGGCTGTCGATTCATAAAGGTAAATCTTAAAAGGGCATTTCTGGCCCTGGTCCACTCCTACTTGGTGGTTTTTTTTTTAAAAAAAAAAGTGTTCAGTCCTGAGGATTTTAATACTTGTGAGGACATGTAATATATATATAGTTCCATTTTTTACTTGGCACCCATCAGAAATTCAAATCATTGTAAATAGACAGTAGTCAGCATGGAATAAACATTTGAAGGATGGATGGAAGAATGTAATGAAATTGTCTCTTTTTTATCTTTCTTATGATGGTTCTTTTATGAAAATTTATTTTGTTTAAAGATTGAAAAGGGTTAAATTGTTGGGAAAATCCCTTTCAGTAGAAATTACATCACTAACTTCAAAGCTCCAAACTTTTTCTAGGTTAAGAACAGCATATCCTCGTGTAATGTCCTGGACCCACGTCTGAACTGATTACTTGAAAACAGGTAAGCATTTTGGTAATTGTCGACACCTTTGTGCTAATTTTAAGTTTCGAGAATTTCCATTTGGTGCTAAATTTGGTAGCATCATTCCAATATTGTTTATGGAGAACTACTTGCTAAGCTGAGTGAGAAAAATGCAAGATTTGGCTAAAACTTTACAATTAATAATTGAAAAATGTTTGCATGTTGATGTTTGACCAGTGGTAATCATCGCAGATTTGGCGATGTCATGATCATTAGCTGTATTTAAGGGTAAAAACAGTGAAGAGCATGGCCTTGGAAAGCAGCATTTCGATTGGTTTCCCGATGGCGGGAATTTTCGATTGCCCAATCGAAACCCTGCATTACAAGGCCATGCCATGCTTCATGCTATTCCATGCTCTACGCTGTTTTTACTATTTAGTGAGGAGGAAATCGATTTGATGTGCATAGTTATGGACAACAGGTGGAGCAGTAAGCAGAATAAAAGCTAAATTATGACATTTTGAGAGACTTTGCAAAAATTAGGAGAAAAATCGGAATTATGACATCTTTACTGCGATAAGATTGCGGAATTCCAAGAATTGTTTCGTTTTCTTAGTAATACTATCTCTAGTTTATTATTTTTTGTCGCTGCTATTCGTATTTTACCTTTCTGTCTCTTGTGGTTAAATTCCTAGAAATTAAGGCGATTTTGTTGATCTGCAGCTGACCAAAGACATGCAAATACAATATATGTATTGTGGCGATTAATCTTTAATGCCAAAGTACTAGCTCGTAAATTTGGTTTAAAACCTTGCAAAAATCCAATGTGTAGTTGCAAGAGCAATTTGTACTGTTTTGAGCACGACTTCCAAAAGTCATGCCCAAAACAGTACAAATTTGATTCTTCCTTATTATTAATTTCTGTACTATTCTTAGTCAAGACCGAAAGCTTATACATGTACATGTAAATCATTATTTGTCCTTCGTGTTTTTACCTACAGTACAACATTCAAACCTTTTTCAACAATTTTCCCAAAATAATTTCAGAAAGTGCTTATTATTCGAGAATCTTTCAGTCAACGCTTTCTAAACATTCCCAGATTTTGTTCATCCATTTCTAAATGGTTAGAACCAAATTTATGCATATTGAAAAAAGTAAATTGTCATAAATCTCAGCAGTGAAACATTACATGCATGCTTTTAGAAAATTTATTACAAGACATTTTGGTGGAAAAAATGGAGATGCCAAAATAAGTCTAGACTTGCAGTGACAGTAAGTGTAGAAATGATACATTTTTTGAACTTCAGACAAACTAATATGTTAAAGGGAGTTATCGAGACTCTTAAAGAATGTACATAGTAAAATGTTCGCGCGTGTCAAGGTGTTTAAGTATAAACGTGAGTGGGAACCGGCTGAGTGTGGACATATTGTTGCCGAGCATAGAGTCCCCATTTAGTGCTCTATTGCTCATTAGTATTACATGCAGTAATTCGCAACCATATATGTACGCTTTAGGATGGATGGATGGATGGATGGGTTTTTTGTTTTTGGTGCATTGGAAGAATGCTGTTCTAGCACGCCACTCGGCTCCCACCACACAACTCACCGGCGACGACTTGCCGGCGCCAGGTAAAGGCCGAGGCCGTGAATGGAAATACTAACCAGAGAGCCGACTGCCTGACTAGGCCTAAAACAGGCATCACATTCTCGAGGTTGCTTAGTGGAAAATTCACTTTCGAGAGAAATCAAGTGGCCTCGAATGCTTTGTTTTCTGTAGATTAGAATGTACCAATCGGGATCAAAACGATTTGGCCTGAAATGTCATGTAGAAAATAAGTATAACAAGTCATTTATTCAATTGCTTTCTTTTAATGCATGAAGCTGCATCCTATCCATGACTCTTGTGCACGTGGACAGTTTCAAGTTCAGATGTCATCTTTGTCAATTTCTTGACCTTCCAATTGCTCTCGTATAATGTTTCAACAATTTCATGCTCTTACTACATTAGTCGCCTCTCGATATAACGAACACCAAGAGGAGATGGGACATTCTTTCGTTATACTGAGATCTGCATGGTTTTACACATGTTTCGCTTATAGACTGTTTATAAATGGCTTTTTATCGACAGTTTCTATTGACTGAAAGGACAGTTTTTTGCCCCAGCAGAACTTCTGTTTTCTATTGAACATCGATCT
The DNA here is from genome assembly GCA_034698905.1 of Xestoiulus laeticollis. Taxonomy (NCBI): domain Eukaryota; kingdom Metazoa; phylum Arthropoda; class Diplopoda; order Julida; family Julidae; genus Xestoiulus; species Xestoiulus laeticollis. The sequence continues at coordinate 1,063 of JAQGCC010004247.1, read as the reverse complement.
TAAATACAATTTTTGTCAAATGCATGCTAAGAGTCTTAATTGAGTATACCCCTTAAATAAGCTTTAGAACGATATTAACTTTTAAAACCAATCCTTAAAATCAATGAAAATATAAATCTTATGACACAACAAGATGCTCGTCTCTGAATTACGCCATTAAATTGCTGTTCGTTATAAAAAGTCATTTAGTAATTAGATTGTAATTATGGGATATACATGTACATGATGCATTTTGGTCGGGACCAGCCACTGTTCGTTATATCGAGAGCCTACTGACCATGCATTTTATCGTAATTTCAATATCAAAACTTTCAAATGCTTCAGTTATACATTGTATTTTATGCACTTGTAAAGAGTTTTGAAGGTCCATATGAGCTGCTTTTTATAGACCAACTTGTTGAATTGTTTAAGTACAATATATAGTGACATCGTGACAGGTGTGGCAAGTTCATTGTACAGTAGTAAAATCCTTGAAGTTGAATTAGGCAATTGCAGATGTCATGTTTAAAATAGTGTTCTTAGACTAAATTAACTTATTCTGACTATATAATCAAACTTTCGGTATAGACGTCCAATATTACACTTTCCCTAAATAATTTTATTCTGCAATTAATTGGCAAATGATTCATCATCAGACGGAACGCAAGTTGTAAAATTATTAAGGAATATTCTCAGCATGCTGTCACGACCAAAATGCATCAAGTTGTACTCAGACCACTAGCATTGCAAATTTGCATGGGTTAATTGGTCTTAGACTTAAGACATGTATTTCAAATGCCTTATCTTAAGGGGGAACTGAACTGACTCTGAACTGCATGTTTTGCTATGAGGGAAATTTTGATACATATTTTTAAAAAACTACTTGTTTTAATACAAAAAAAAATTGATAAAAATGCAGTATTTTTGTCCCAAAAAATGGGAAAATTATGAAATTTTGATACATACTTTTAAAAAAACTACTTGTTTTAATACAAAAATAAAAATTTATAAAAATGCAGTATTTTTGTAGCTACTACCTGATCAAAATTTCATAATTTTCCCATTTATAGGTAATTTTTAAAAA
>JAQGCC010004246.1:0-13498 GCA_034698905.1 Xestoiulus laeticollis | reverse complement strand
CACGCTACCCGTGACGTCACAAGCAGAAACGAAAAGGCGAGTGGTAGCGTGCGGTACCTAAAGAAAAGACGCCTAAAGCAACAAATATCAAATGCTGATGGGCAAATTAGGCTAGTATTCATATCCTTGAGAACCTGTTCAAATACGTATAATGTATTGAATGAAAAATTAATATTTATGCCAATGACAACTAGGCATGGCAATTAATTAACTACTGTATGACCTGCGCCCAAATGAGTACCAAATTTTGTAAATTATTTCTATTTCTAACAGTGAACTAGTATACAAAATTTATAATAAAGATAATCTTGTACACAAAAATTGCACCCGATTTGGCGATCTCGCAGACAGCTTATGACATACCTGTACATGTATTTTGGTTTAGTAAAATATAACCTTGGCGATTATACATGTACATTATAATGTCTATACACAGTACGCGTGCAGTTATAAATTTCAAATTTTCTTGTTTGACGTAATAAAATATAGCAGCTAGCTACAGAATAATTAAGAAGTTAACAAACACAGCTGCATTTATTGAATAGCAAAACAATTGCAAAAACAGAAAAATGGTCGCGGTCAAGGAATTTGACCCACAAACCCTGCTTAAACTCGCAGGAATGCTTGCGTCATATATATAATACTCTATGTATACATATTAATTAATTTTAATACATGTTAAAATGATTGAAATAAAAGCAACACGGATCTAACCAAATTAATTAACAATATTGCACCCACGTAAATATACACCAAATTGTATCCATAAACAAAACAAAAATCAGAAACTAGTAGAGCGTATAAAGTGTAGTAAACAAAGACCCATGCAAGCTCATGGGATGTTGTGTGATTATTACATAATAAAATCATATTTGTTAAATTTGTTTGCATAATCATAACGAGATATATAATGCTAAGAAAACCAGGACAAGCAAGGTAGATAGAAATATGTTTTAATACTAATTTTGAATGAAATTTTAAATTAAAAACTTTATAGAATAAAAATTAATGCTCACCATCTGTTGAGATGTCGTTGAACCGTTTTACTCTCGATTTTGAGAAAGACATTGCAGTTCAGCTTTAAATGCTGTTTAAACTAAGTGCAAAGCGTTCAGACACCACATCAAGACACAATAGTAACTAACTAATAATTAACATAACAATTTCAAACTGATCGCAAGATATATACCACGTGCCAGAAAAAGAAAGGTCAGCTGGGTCGCAAATTTCATTTTTAGAGACTGGGGCGCCCCTTGGCGACAAACAGGTCTGCTATTGAGGGAAGCTCATAAAATCACGAAAATAGGTCACCGGAAATGTAAACAAAAACTTTTTTTTTTAAATTGGTAAATATGTTTTCTATACTTCATTAAAAAATAATTCAACTACATGTATTATGTATTATTAAAGTCACCAAAAAAATTATTATTGAAGATGCATGCATTATATATACTCTACTGTATTCTAAAATAAATGCATAACATTTATATTAAATAGTCCTAGTTATTTGTATTATAAAACAAAATACAAATTCCCCGGATTTATTCCCCCTTTCCTATGGGGTAAGTTTTCAGTTAGCCCTATTTCTGCTAAAACACAAATTTTAGAATAAGATAAAATTGTAACGCAATTCTCTAATTATAGTTATCTAGGACACAGTCATTTAAGCTATAAGTGTTCAGATATATTTTATAAATTAATAAATAAAAATTATTTTTAAATTTCGTGGGTGCATTTTAGGATGAAGTTTTTGCTGCAATACACCCGCAAAATTTTAAAAGTAATTCTGATTCATTAATTTAAAAAATATCTTAACATTTAATAGATTTTGACTGTGTCCTAGATAAATACTTTTTTTAATTTATCTTTTTCTAACATTTGTGTTTCAACAGAAGCAAGGCTAATTTGCTAAATTTTAAAAAAATGTCATAGGAAAGGATGGTTTTGCAGATCAAGTTTAACGAGAAAACTGAGAAAAAAACCAAACCACTTTTAAGTAAAACAAAGGAACAATTTGCATAATTTTATCAAATATAAACGAAATTCCAAGGAGTCTAAATTCTACAAAAATAACCAGACGTCCTATATGGATGGCCCCTTTTAAATTTTGTATTCAGCAATTTTCACAACTAATTGTTTTATCAACGCAATGGGATATGAGAAAACAATTTTATTAATATGATGAAATTATATACAATTTTGGACCTGCCATGCAGCAGAGGATAAATTACGAAGTTAATCGTCATCGTCCTCTTTTTTCCTGACGCTTCTTCTTCCATCAGCGTTAAACTTGCGTTTTTTAAAAGTAACGTTATCATTCTTAGGTGCAGTATGTCCAACTAAAGATGATACTGTTTTCTCTTTAAATGACACTTTTGCATCCGAGTTGTCCATAACAACTTTAAATTCGACTACTTCTTTCTGCACTGGCAATTGTAAATCCACTGCTTCAGGTTCTCTAAATAAACATTCCCAAAAAATAAACACTGTTGAGAATTAAAATTATTTTCAGGTACGGTAGCCTATAATAGTCGAATATCAAACAATATTATCTAGGTTTTCTAGATCACAGGAAAAAAAATAATACAAGCAGAAGCAAAATATGATAATGTTATTACCTAGATTCGACGGTCACCCACTTTCCATATGGTTCGCCTATATTTATTGGTCCTTCACTTAAACGCAAAGCTTCATTTCTTACATTTTTCTGTCGTTGTTGCTCCGCTAATGAAACAAAGCCTTTACTTGGTGCTTCCCAAACAGATTCTGGTTCAAAGAAGAAGAAAAAGTTGACATTATATTGGCTGCTAAAGTCCAGTCGTCAAATGTACACAAAACGAAAAAATTACCTCCAGATTCAGAGTTCCAAAAATATGTATTGCCAGTTTCTGTTTTTGCCTCAAGCCAAGATTTTACAATTCCTTTCGAGTGTCCACCTCTTGCATTTTTGAACTTGGATCCCTTCTTTCCCTGTTTTGGGGGTCCTTTGGAATGCTTCACTTGATTAGGATTTACTGGAACAGGTGGTGGTTCAGGAATGGCTTTATGAAGCTCTAATTCTTTGGCTAAAGATGGGTCTCGTTTTATGTCTTTCTCATATGCCTTCAGTGCAGCCTATGATAAGTAAAAAACGTCAATAATTGCTATTTGGAGATCTCTTCCTACTACCACTTGCTATAAAATATTTTTTATCCACATAAAGGCGCTTTCAATAAGAAGCAATTAACATTAGGTACCTTCAAATACATGGCTTAAAGCCTTAAGTTGATGGAATGCCATAGCTGTCCAGTCACCTGTTTGATGATACCTAATGTCTTTGGTTGATTTTAAAGAAAAGCAATTGTAAACCTTACTTCATTCATCTTCCTGAAATCGTTGTCCATTTTCCTTTTAGCTTCATAGTCCTTTTGCCCTTTTTTACGGAGCTGAAATTACATTTTTATATCAAGAGAATGAAGCTTGTAAGCAACCATTTCACATGACATTACTCGTAAGGGTAAGACTACGCACCTCTCCGATTTTCTTTTCAACATTTTCTTGGTGTCGTTTGCCTTTCTCATGGAAATCAACACTCTACAACAGAAAATTGGATTTATAAACTTGGTGGGAAAATTAATTACAGACAATAAAGAAATAAATGTTCAGAATATGACGGAAAAACTGTTTGCATTTGAGAACATTCAAATAAAACGTAAAATTGCAGGGCATATATATATTAACAATTGTTTTGTTTAAATTAAATTCAGTCTTCGATCTTGACATTCACAAAATTTCTGAACATTGCAGGGTACACATATTGGACTAAAGTAAAATAACATTCATACCGGTTTATTGTCTGTGATCCAGCACTTACAAAAATCACAGAATTTTCTAGGCTGTGACTTCCAATAATCAGCCCTGTTCAAGGATAACAAAATGAAATTTAGTAAAAAGTAGGCTACATGTATATGCTACATCCCGTCAAATAATCAGTAATAAGACTCAAGATAAATATGATATACTTACATCTGGTTATTTAATTTCAAAACTAGAACTAAATTTTCACACCGATATATACTATAATATACGCAGAAAGGTTATTTATAATAATAAAAAATGACTTGCTTGAGATAAAGACAAAATTAATTTAAAAAATAGCAGATGAATTGATGTGATGAAGATTGAAGAAGCTCTGAAAGGCGTATGAAGACACAACATAGTGCACGTGATTAGGCTAAAAAGGGTTAACAGACGAAATAATCCTTTATGGAGAGCATAACTACGATTATAATTAGAGTTATCTAGCGCTTTTCTTTAAGTAAACTTGTAGAAATTACAATATCGAATGCACTTTTTGTAGACAACACAAATTCACTTAAATAATTGCAAAAGTAAATAAATACACACTCATAGTATATTCAAGCAAGTAAGCCGACAGCCATTAATAAGTAAGCCGATATTGAACACGTTGCCAGCCGACATGATGTAAACACGCCTCATAATAATAGGGGATAACCATAAATTACATAATCCAAACTATTTACAACTCACTTTCAAGTTTGGAGAACTTTGGACTACAAAGCAGTTTAAAATTAGGACTAATTAGCAAAGAATACTTAGTTACAACAACACAAATTAAATCGCTTAAAACAATTAATTTCTTATTTCTTCAAAGAAATAATTTATGGTTGGCACTTCTCGGATGCCGGCTTAAGTCGTGTTCAATGACGCCAGCTTACATAATGTCGGCTGATGGTGTGACACTGCCCTTCCATCGTCCTAGGCATGCGCATAAAAAGGCGAAAAATTGCATTTTTTGTTGTTATCGTGCTGTTGTTTAGGCATAATTTCGTGCTTCTCATTCTGCCCTTTTAATGAATTCCTTGCAATATGCAGCTGACACCAAAATAACATTTTTCATAAGAAATGTCTAGAGACAATGGTAAGTTGCATGTGACAAAACGAGCGTTATATATTTCGACATATGTGATATTCGTGTCAAGTGTAGGTGAATCTGGAATCTCGAGTCCAAAGCTCGAATTTGGATTGATGTAGTGAAATCCGCAAAAAATTTTAAATTAATTTATTACAAAATTCTCTTATTAATTCCTGATGTAGCATTTATGACAAAGTTTTCATTTTCATTCAGGTTTTGTTGTATTTAATGGCACGTACCCTTCCCCCTAGCTATACTATATAGTTATAAATACTAATTGTTTGCATTCAATATGTATTACAAACATAGTGTATGTTATTTTATTTAGACTTCACCGATTGGTGTCAAGAAGGTTTGATGAACAGAGATGTCATGCTCACTAATGATCCCGACTCGTACATGCAGTTTGGAAGGAGTGTGTCACTGGAGAACTCTACAGACAGATTAGATCAGGTGTGCATCAATTGCCTAAATTACAGTAGTGAAAATTGGGTTAAACTGTACATACTATGGTATGGAAAAGCAATGGGATCTACCCATAACTCGACCGAGCTCTTCGTGTTGCATGCTGTACATAATTAAGTAACCATTATTAAATAAGTAAATCCAAAAACTCTGTTTTATTTAGGATGAAAATACATATCAGTACAATGATTACGACAGTAGCGGACAACACAGCGAAGAAGAATCCTCAAACTCGTCTAGCAGTGCTGCGAGCGATAAAAATTACAAAGTAATGACGTTTAAAAATGGCACTGATGTTAGTGCTATACCGATTCAAAAAGATGGCATGGGTAAGCATGATTTACAAATTAGCCAAACCCTCTTTTTCCGTCGCAACTAAGATTTTCGTTCTGTCATATCTAGCCGTATGCCAAAAATGTGGTGCTATAGGTGTTAAGCACGCCTTTTACTCCAAATCGAAGCGATTTTGCAGTTTGGCGTGTTCTCGGAGCTATCTAACCATGGAACGAGAAGGGAAACCTATTCCAAAACCACAGCCAGTTTTTAAGGTATTTTTTCCATAGAGATTCAATTAATACAAACGTTAATTATGAAAACTAAAACAATTTTGCTTTTAGTTCCCATTGGCCAAAGTAAAGATATTTAAAAAAGACGATCCGGCGAAAGAATGGCCTACGAACATACCGCAAAAGCAACCACCAAGAGGTAACAAATCGTCAATATGTTAAGGCTGTTGCATTAGACGTGAGATTATAATTTCTAATCGAGCCGTTTGATCGACAGATTTATCAAACAGTTTCACCTGGGAGCCATTGTTACTGATGGAAAACTTTTCTGGGGCACCAGTATCGTCATTTAAACACGCACCCCTGAACGAATGTTGGGACAACATCATGGTGGGCATGAAAGTGGAAGTCGAAAACCGTGAATTTGACGACCTGAAAGAGATCTTTCCTCAATCTTATTGGGTGGCAAGCGTCATCAGAGTTGCAGGTTTGCAAGTTCAAAAACGATTTCAAAGACAATCCAGTTCGTAACTCCCATCTTTACAGAACACTCTCTTTCAGGATACAAGGCACTGTTAAGATTTGAAGGTTTCGGCATAGATAGCCGTGAAGATTTCTGGCTTAACATGTGCAAAAGAGACGTTCAACCGGTGGGATGGTGCGCTAGTCAAGGAAAACCCCTCATTCCACCAAAAAGTAAGGAAAATGTAGTTGGTGATCAGGCTTTAGTTTCCTTTATGTACAATCAAAGACTTGACAAAAAATTTGCGTGTTACTAGGCATTCAGCACAAGTATCTAGACTGGAAAGAGTTCCTCGTCAAACGTTTAACAGGAGCAAGAACCATACCAGGGGACTTTCACGAGAAGGTATCGACGTTAATTTTAGCTTTTTAGGTCAAGTTAGGAATTTTTGAATCTTGGAGCAATTGCTCGGGAGTATAAACTCTAGTTTGCCTAATTGTGTTTGGAAATAAACATTTTAGGTTGAAGAAAGCCTTACCAGTAAATTTATACCCGGTATGCATCTGGAAGTGGTGGACAAAAACCGCATATCTTCCATGGGTGTTGCCTACGTGGAGGAAGTTGTCGGGGGCAGGTTGCACGTCAAATACCACGGCGGCGACCCTAACGACACGGAAGGCTTCTGGTGCCACGAAAAATCGCCGCTCATACATCCCATCGGGTGGGCACAGTCGGTCGGTCACAACATCACCATGTCTGCAGGTAAAATCACATAAAATTATTGAAAACAGTGGTAAATAACATCTATAACAACCCGCTTTCCTCGGTTAGAATATGCCAGGATAGCGCTTCAGAAAGCCATTACGAAAACCTATAACGAAAATGAGGCATCGTGGGAACTGTTCGGACATGTAAGCAATCTACTACCTCGTTTCGGATAGCCCTTGTTGCGAAACGTTTTTAATGGACAATGTGCCCTTTTTTAGCAAGGGAAAAGCTTGCAGACGCATCTAAAGTTCAAAGAAGGAATGAAACTGGAGGCCATCGATCCGCTGAATCTTTCGGCTATTTGCGTGGCAACGGTTACCAAGGTTAATAATTTTCCAGAAACTTAAGAGGGTTGCATACAAGAAGAAGCCTTTTTTTCTAAATAATTTTTTAATTTAATTTTGGACACTGTTAGGAAGAAATGAAATGTACGAGAACCTAGCATAAATATTCTATTATTTGTTTAATGTATATTACATTTTATGGAAATAAGTCTGTAAAGTTTACCAGACCCTCTCCAATTATAAACTTTACAAACATATTTCCATGAAATGTAATATACATAAAAAAATTAAACAAATAATAGAATATTTATGCTAGGTCCTTGTACATTCCATTTGTTCCAATCAGTTTCCAAAATTTAAAAAAGGCTTATTCTGGTATGCAACCCTCTTAAATATGTCTTCGGGCACAAAGCTGCAATGATAATATTTTTCACCTTCGTTTCAAAGGTCCTAAAAAATAATTATTTAATGATTGGCATTGATGGCTATAACGAGAAAGGGACTGACTGGTTCTGTCACCATGCAACTTCGGCGAGCATTTTCCCAGCGGGATTCTGCGAGCTAAACCATATCGACATTACTCCTCCAAGAGGTTTAGCATTGTTGAATCCTGAACGTTCTCTTTGATTTACTGAAAATGAGTGCAAGCAAATAGGTTTTCTTATTTTTTCAGGGTACAGAGGAACGTTTAAATGGTTTGATTACTTGAAATCTACCATGTCCATTGCAGCACCAGTAGCATTATTCAATCGAGTAAGGCTTGGTTAATTATTTAGCTAGCACATCATCTGATCGTTACATTCGAAAACTAATCTTCAAATTGTTTTAGGAGTTGCCAAATCATGGATTCAAAATCAACATGCGCCTCGAGGCAGTCGATTTGATGGAACCTCGACTCATTTGCGTGGGAACAGTTACGAAAGTAATCGGTCGTTTGCTGCGCGTTCATTTCGATGGTTGGGATGTCAATTACGACCAGTGGTGCGACTGCGAATCCCCCGATCTTTATCCAGTGGGTTGGTGCGAATTGGTTGGATATCATTTGGAAGGCCCTCGTGACGGTAAAAATGCACTGGAACTATCTGCATGTCACATTTTTTTATCATTTCAGATATCCCAGCCACTTTTAGGGATAAAAATATAGGAATTATAGCACAGGAGGGCAAACACTTTTTCATATTGAATATTTAGGATTTCTTTAACTTTTGAACTATAATTTTTACAATTATTACGCAATTATTCAGAGGGTATTTAGGACTTGTTTGTCACCCTGGTTATTACAATCCTATACAAAAGTTAATGAAAATATAGGGCAATTTAAGGAAATATAGGACGGCTGGGATGCTTGGCATTTGTATGTGACTCAACTTAGCAAGCTTTCCTTTTTTTATTACAGGACAAGGATTTGAGAAGAAGCGCAAAAACAAGACCCCACCTTATCGAGGACCTAGAAAGAGTATGAAAGCCGTTACAAAAACTAGATAGTCTTGTTTGTTCCATGATAATTGAAATTTGTGGAATAAACTGCTTGGAATATGCACTTTCATTTTTTTCTTACTTGATATGTAAAGTTACCGACCCATAATTGTGCATATTTTGCAGCTTATTCTGCAAACATTTCACTTATCATATAAAGCAATGATGTACTTTATAATTTCTTTTGCAAAATGAAGAGAAGAGAACTAGACTTTTTGGGGCGTTTGGAAGGCCAAAAAGTATCGATAAATTGGGTTTCCCAGGCGAAGATGTTAAGCAAAACAACGAGAATTTCGGTCTGCCTCAAAACATCGCCGAGCAAAATTTCAAGGGCATTTCTCAAAAACAAGACAACATTGATAATACTCTAAGTACGCATCATTACTTCTTTTCATAGTTTGAGCATGCACGTGATCGTAGAGTTAGAAGGATTTGTGGCTTGGTTGCATGATGCAGTCTTCAAATAAAAACTCAGATGAGATAACTATTGACTATACGCGCAACCTTTGAAAGTATTTAATTTTATAATTTTGCTCTAAACATAATCATCATGTTCATCATCAGGAATAAAAATTATTACATGTGTCATACTTTTAAGAGGGTCTACTGGCTAGCATAACCAATGAGGCAAATCTGCCGTAGATAAGTTTGCACATAATTAAGATTTAAAAAGTTTATTTTAAAGTAAAGGAGACATCCAATTTTGTAGCACATTTTTTGTGTTAAATTATCTTTATTAGTATGTGCAAACTTGTATCCAGCAGATTTGTCCAGCAGGTTATGCTAGCCAAAAGTAGCATGTAGACCCTCATAATACTGTTGCTTATGCAAATAACTATTAACGGAAAGCTTGCCTACCAGGCATTTCTGAACATGGTAATCATGATTCATCTTATAAAACGTTCATAAGACCCTGGATATTTCTTTAAAATTTTACGAATCAAGTTTCTTTAAAACTTGGATTCACGAATCCAACTTTGAACATTATTGATTGAAGAATTATAAGCACGGCTCCGCTCATCCTGTCTAAACAGTGGCATTAGCTTAGCGGTGATTAAGAAATTTCTTTATAGCGGCAACAAATATTTTAAAAACGCATCTGGGACCTGGGTGGAAGTTTTTTTTTTTGCATGGTAGGGAATCTAGATGCACACAAAATAGCTCAAGTTCTAAATTTATGAATTATCTTTATATTATTATAGCCATGGAAGATTATCAACTGGATATACAAGGTTCTCCGGTTCGAGAGAATGAAAATGATATTGTAAACATTGTCGACGACGACATTGCGCTTCCAACATCCAAAACAATTCCAAGGCTTATTGATGGAGGGGGGATAACAATGACATCTCATCAGACTGTAATCACCCCTGAATTGTGGTCGATTTTTGACGTTTCTCAGTTTTTACGAATAAATGACTGTGGCACATACTGCGAAAGTTTCACAAGAAAGGTAATGATCTATACATAACTTGCTAATAACATGCATTGTTGATGTTTTTGGCATTGATGTTAATTCTACTTTTATCACTTTGTTTTCTAGAGAATCGATGGCCGAAAATTCCTTACGTTGACCAAAGAACAAATTGTGAATCTAACAGGCATGAAAGTGGGGCCATCACTCAAAATTTTTGATCTGATCCAACAGCTCAAAGCAAAGGTCCAGAATTTCTGATAATTTCTTTCTTTTTTGTAAATTACTTTCAGAGATATATTCATGATTTTCCTACTCAATCAAAGTGCCTCGTTATTAACAAATATTTTTCCCATATTGTGTTAGCGTTTTGACTTTTACATAAAACTCAGTTTTTCAAAGTTTGATACAAATATCATAACGAGTTCATTGTAACATAATTGTGAAATATCTTTAGAAAATGAGTTTTAAGTTTGCCTAATTTATTTTTGCTGCAGATGTAGTAAAAACTGATAAGAAATGAATTCTGCACTAATGGCATTGTGTTTAGTTGACATCAATGCATACGTCAAAATGGATGTGTAATGTAATTTTTTTTTAAATTAGATTATTTCTATAGGTTTATAGTGTTGGTTTTTTTTCTTAAGATGCTTAATAAATACAAGTAGAATTGTTGTCTAAGTAACATTATATGTTCCATGTGTGATTAAGGTGATGAGTGATTTTGTTTTTAAAACTGACATCTTTACAATATGCATCTCATGACCCACTTGGTATTATAATAGATGTTATATAAGAGGTTTTTAAGGATAAAATACCATTTATTGTAACCGAAACATAAAGAAGTAAAAAACAACTTGCGAATAAAACACTAAATTCTGCATTTACAAATGCACGTAACTTCCAAAAATGAAACTACTGGAATTACAGCCTCCAAACTGCTGCTGAAATACTTCTATGCCATCATCATTTTCCATCTTAAGCTAAAATTTGTGCATACGTGTAAAAATCAGCAATGACCAGACTTACATAACTTAAATCTGATTCGAAAATGTGTATTTAGGGATGAATGTTTAACTCCACAATTAAAAAAAGGATGGCTATATTTACACCATAATTTCAAAGCTTACTTTTTCTGGTGAATCATTCTCGTTTATAACTTCTCCATCATATCGAAATCTTATAATGCTCATGCTCGAACCCTATAACAAGGAATAATCAATAATTAATTAAATTAGGGTCGAAGTTGTGAAAATAACAAATTTAATGACTGAGCAATATTTGTTGTAATTACTCACTGTTCTTTTGCAATATGTTTGCATTAATTTCTTCAAAGGCTTGTTTTTTTTTATTTTGAAATAGACAATGCTCCCATCCTGAGCAAATACTTTAAGATTTAAATATTGCTCTTCTCCTTTCTTTTCATCTTCTATTATACTCTTCGAGTCCTATGTAAAGAAGACAAGACGTGAATACTTTGTAACTTTGAACCAAGGTGGCTTTGAACTATATGCATGTATTTCCCAATGGCAACATTTTGTGAAATTATTTATTCCTTAAATTAAGAGGATAATGCGCCGTCTCCCTCCCTTTCCTCCTAAATGTTTGCACTCCTGTGTTGCTTAGTAGCATGATTGTGTGCATTATCGCTTTAATTTTAATACACGACATCTTTGCAGAGTTCTGCAAAATATTTTACAGGCGCCTCAAATTGAAGTTTTTGTGTTTTCAATTTCCTGTTGCTGCTCCAGCAACAAGTTCAATTCGACATGTGTCTTGGGCCAAATTTCCTGTCAATGTGTATATTGAATTTGAAACTTGAGAAATTTCCACCCATGTAAAACGTTACTGCAGAAATTAAGTGCACGAATTTTTCAGATATTTGAAAAATCTGTGTAGCCTGCGTTAATGATTATGCACGGTCCCGAGTAAATACGTGATCAATTCTAGTAAAATTCATGCTCTAGCTATATCATTCTAGCCTGAAGGCATTTATTTCAAAATAAATGGGACGATCACTTACACTAAAACAAATGCCAGAGGTACAGCTCTGAAATAGATTAGTAACCTACATATCATAACTTACATATGTAAGTTATTAATCTATGGCTCTGATATTTTACTAATAATTTAGTGCATTTCAATGATTATTTGTATATTGTAAATTTTTGTAAATGGCGCCAAATATAACGAAACTACGCGCGATATAAAAAGCATGGATACTATTGCAAACATTAACATTTACCCATTGTGTCAATACTTACATTCGTTGTGTCCAAGACATTTTCTTTTGTTTCAGAGCCTGGCATTTTTAAAAAAACTCAAAATTGATCGACTGTCCCGAATACACAAAAGCACAAGCGTTCGACCTTGTTGATTACGTTGAACAATCAAACACGTGCAGTATCTTCTTTTCAAAGCGAATTTATGCGAAATAAGTGAAATGAATCAAGAATCCTGTTTTCCCGAACAGCTGTTGAAACCTGAAAGCACTTGATAAAATTGAATATGGCGCTCTTGCACACATCCCTAATGAGTTGTTGGATGTTTTTTGCTTGATATGCATGGTGTTGATATGGGAAAAACGTGTTGCGCTTCAAATTGTACCAACAGATTTCAAAAAGGGAATGGTTTATCATTTCATCGTTTTGCATTGACAGGTGACAGAGGAGAGCGATGGTTACAAGCTTTACAGAGAGAGAATTTCATACCTAATGAATATACATGGATATGTAGTGCACATTTCCAAACAGGTAATTATATAATTACCTAAAACTGTATGTTGACATATTTCAAACATGCACGGTTTAAGTTTGTTTTATCGTGATAGGAAAGCCAAGTACAGATAAAAATCATCCAGATTACGTACCGAATATATTCAATTGTTCAGCTCCTCCATCATCGCTGAATCAGCGAATTAAAAGAAAGAGTAAAGAAAAGATATACGAATCAACTGAAGGTACCCAACTATAGCAATTCAACTATTGTCATGATAAAATAAGCTTCAATATACATAGCAGTACTTGTATAATAATTTTAAAATTTTTTTTTGAAAAATCCTTTAGGTGTGCATTGATTTTTTTATCAAAAATAAAATTCCATAATTTTAGTGTTATTTTACAAACAAATGTCAAAGTTCTTGCCTTTAGTTCAGCGAAAGGTCGTCTGGCGGCGACACCTGTGAAAGGCAAGAACTTTGATATTTTT
>JAQGCC010004245.1:0-13504 GCA_034698905.1 Xestoiulus laeticollis | reverse complement strand
ATATCAACATTGGTTTCATTAATTTAAAATTAAGTTTTCAATATTTCAAGTATTTTAACAAATATAATTTTTTGTTGGGGAGGGGTGGGGGGGGGGCGGGGTAATCGACAGGCTGTGACGTCACTATGGATGGGGTATTTTAAAATTTGTCACAATTGTGACAAAGGGGTAGGGGGTGTTTAAAAAGCGGCAAAAAAGTGTGACGTATTTTATGGACGGCCCCTTAACCCTTTTCCCGCGCAATTAGATGCGCGCATGACCAGCGCATGCGCATTTCTAATTACGCGGAAAAGCGTTGCCGGCTTGTGCTTAACAGCGCTTGCATGAAAGTGCCTATTGTATCGAGAAATCTAAAAGTTGTCACATATTTCTGGAGCACACAATTTTAAAAAGCATATTCCAGACATGTTTACAAATTTACAACATTTCTATATAATTTCCAAACATAAAAAAAATTTGGCCACCATATCCTGTCAACTTGCTTGCAACAAAACTTGTAAGACTTTTCCACTTACCAGAGATATACAGTTGAAATGATGCATGGCTGGCATCCAGATAGGTAGCGATGGGTCCAATGGTACCACAAGCCTCTTTCAAGGCACTCTCATCCTTGCTGGGATTATCAACAAAACTGGATGCAGTTCCACCCTTGGCTGCCGGATCGTATTGACAGGTCCCATCCTATTTGAAAATTTAAATGTTTCTGGTATCACAGCAGTTGTCACTTTCTGCAATTATATACTCACAAGAAATTCATTCTGATTATGAGATATTGTCTTTAAATTTACTCACGGGAATTAAAGGATATCCCTCTTCGGTATCAATTCCACCTAATTTATTGAAGATAAAAGTGGTTATAGTATTGATAGGCAGCCAAAATCAGAATGATAACGAAATGGCGGCCATACCGTTATCAATGACATATTGGAAGCCATCATCCACAAGTCCACCTCCATTGCAACCAAGAGGGACAGCATAAGTACAATCACCAAGATTTTGCTCACTAAGTTTTACAAAAGTACCAGTTGCTGCAAAGTTCTGTCCCTCCAAGGCTCCTGTCTACAAGAATTGGAAGTCAGCAATCATTGTCAAAATTCTCTAGTCTGCAAATTTTTCTGAAAAATATTTTATAATTCTACCTCGGATTTCATAATAACTTACCGCTGTAAATGTCCAGGATGCTCCGCATTGACCCTGGTCTTGAACAGGTCCAACATAGCCTTCATCTCTCCAATCAATAGAGTCTGGAGCAGCACCAACAACTGGATTTCCCAACTTAGCCAAACGTCTTGGTTGATATTTTCCCAGCATTTTGGCAGCATATTCAGAGGTTGTCTAATGTCAGAAAAGCAGTCACAAAGATAAGCATATCCATTAAGCCACTTGCAATAATTTTTCATAGTGCTCTCCATATTCACCATTATATTTTTGGAATGAATACAAATATTAACATTCCTAGTCATATTTTTCCATAACTGTGAATTACTTACCAAGTCGGCAAACTGAGTTACGCCCATCTTAAAGGTGGACTGGCCATTCTGGAACAGCTCGTTGTGTTCAGCAATAAGTTTCATGTTGATGGCAAACACAGTAGAACGATACTCTTCTTCCAGAGATGTTTTGTAGGACTTTCCTGGAGGTCAAAGGGCAAATAATGGCAGGGGATTTATACAGTTTTGCATGCTGCAGTGACAGATAAAGCAAATTTTCAATGGGAATCTTTTAGAACTCACCGAATTTTTCCTTAAAAAGTTTAAATTGCTCATTAGCAGTGGCCAGGGCCACGACACTAATAAAAAAAATGACGAATTTCATGGTGTCAAATAGCAGTAGTTCCTTGTGGATTGACTATAGCTAACTTCTGCAGAAGCTGCATGGACTCTGTGGCAGCCAACTATAGTTTTTATATCCAATCTTTGATTATCTATCAAGATCATCAACTGCCTCTTGCTAGATTGCAACCTCTTATCGACATATCAGGTGATGATGTACCTGTTATTGTAATTAATTGTGTCAACTCCGATATCACAGACTTGCAACTGTTGCGGATTTACCAGCATCCGCATTAATATGAAATAGTGAGAAAATCCGTTTTGGGATACCTTGGGATATGGTTCGAACAACCAGTGAAACGGAACTATAATCCTCAATGTACATTGTATTTTGAAAATATGTTATATAATGCTCTTGCAACTGTGATTGAAATATCACTAGTTCTTTATGTAATTTTTTAAAATAAGTGTAAATTTCTTTATAATTTTAAGAGAAGTATACATGATAATGTATTATTTTTTTAGGCAATCCATTTCATTGCGACTGTACATTACAATGGTTTAAAGACTGGTTGACTGTCAGAGATTTATTGGATGCTAGCGGGGCAACGTGTGCAACTCCAATAAGTGGAAAGTTTTCAGAAGTCGATTTTTGTGCATGAATTTCTTGTTTAGATTTTCAAAATATATGAACATATGGACGTTGGATTTCTAAAATAATATAGAAAATTTATTCAACGTTAATTAGCTGATTTTTCAAAGTATTCAAAGTGAAGCTTTGTATATATTTTTTTTGCAGGATTTTAGATTCTGTTAACTTCTGCGAAATTTCTGATTTGCAAAAGATAATAAAAGGACGATTTAAAAAAGGAGGGCCTTTTCAAACACTTAATCATAAACACTAAATACATTAGATACAGTAAGTTGTATGAAAACACAATGGATGACTTTTCACCTAGTTTACAGCGCATGCGCCTCACCTAGTGGCCAAAAAGGGATACGCTCGTATAGTACGTGCGTGTTACCTGAATATATTAATTCTCCATATTCCTTAATTATACTATGCTAATTTTTTTTACATTACAATAACATTCATAATAAACCTTCATAAATACTCAATTTTTTAATTTTTATTATCTAAAAATAAAGCATTTTTCATTTTTTAAATATTGTGTTTATACAAAGTACATGTGTAACTAAAATAATTACAATCCTGAACTGCCAAATCTTTGTTCTCAAGTTTTATTTAATTTAAAAATTAACTTGGATGACAAAATGTATTCAAACTATCATTTCAAATGTGTAGGAGTTGACCATTACAATCATCATATAGCCAAATCTATACAATAAATAAAAAAAAGATTATAAAACAATAACCATATGCAATATTATAAAAACATTGGTGCTATAAAATCATTTTTATAATAAAATTAAACATTAATTCCAATTAACTTCAACAAATTTTGTAATTGAAATTGTCCATAAAACTATGCAATGGGAAGTCAATTGGAATAAATGTTTAATGTTATTATAAAGGTAATTTTAGCAGCAATGTTTTTGTAATATTGTATATTATTATTGTTTTATATTTTTTTGTTTATATATTGTATAAATTTGGCAATATGACGACTGTAATAATTAATCAACTCCTGCACATTTGATACTATAGTTTGTATACATTTAGCCGTTCATGTTAATTTTTAAATTAAATAAAACTTGATAACGAATTAGATTTGGCAGTTCAGGTCAAAGATCCAGGTCTAGGGCCCACTTCTGGATGTGTAGGGGGTTGGGCGATCAATGAATGGGGCCATAAGACGTTTGATTTTTGAAACACCCTGCACACTTGGTAATACACAGGTCACAGGAACACGTGCAAAACGAAATAGGGTATTCGCCGGTGAAGCTACAAACGTTTTAGAAATGTGCTTTATAATCTGTAAATTAATAATTGAATTAGTTCATCAAAACTTTTATTCGCCTTCCAGTTGAAGCGTTTAATAACGGAGAAACTGCAAAGGTCAATATGAAATTCAATTTCGATAAATCGACGAAATGCGAGGTCACATTTTGGGCCGTTGTTATATCATTAACGCACGTGCATGCTCTGAAAATTGGATTACAAACTGACTTTTGAAAACTTTGAAGTTTATGGAAAATTCCCTCCTGTAATTGCTAGTGAAAAATCACATTTTCCCAAACCCGTATAACACAACATCTTAATATATTAGAAGTTGGGGGGATTAATGACCGTGTAGTTGTTGATACACGTACAATATAGTACATGGCGACCACAAAATGCTCATATGGACGTTTCCCCACCAAATTCAATTTGGATAAGGTCACGGTGGGGTCCAGTGGGGAAACATCCTTTGAACAACTGACCTAGATCCATATAACATTGCCTACATTGTGGATATCATATAGGCCTACAAATACGTATTAAAAGCTGATTAATATTTATCTAGAATTATATATGGGCCTACTGATAGGCTACATTCACAACATTTTTGTAAGGATAAAAAACTATAAAACCAAGTGACTGAATCTTTGGTAGCCTATTGAAACTTTTCCGTTTAAAGCTTTTCAGCAGTTTTTATCATGGACGTTTTCATCGACTACCTACTGGAAATCGTGATTGCATTGCTGTGTCTTTTTGGAACGTCCGCTTTTTTGATTTTCAAGTGGAGATGTTTCAAGACCCAGCCTTCTTCCGTCCAGAAAGCACAGATTGAATCTATCCCAAATAAAAAAACCGAGCAACCCGACAAGTCGCAAGAGCTTAGAATTAAAATCTTCTTTGGCACGCAGTCCGGCACTGCCAAGGTTTGCATTCAATAACTTTCATGCTTATGCTAAAATAGAAATAATTCCGTTTTAACTTCGTGTTTCTCGGCTTTCAGAAATTTGCAGAAATTTTGAAACGAGAGCTTGAAACCCAGAACGCTACCCCGATCCACATACAGGATTTAGGGACGTGTGATCCCGAGGATCTTGCTCAGGAACAGGTAGGCTAATTATTAGCACGACTTTCTTCCCTGCTCCAATGTCCAAAGTACCATTTCTACTTTAATTTCAGACTCAGGCAGGTTGTGTCAGCCTCTTTTTGTTATCTACCTACGAAGACGGTCAGCCTCCAGAGACCATGGCGTGGTTCTACAAGCGGCTTCAGGACATAACAACCGACTTCCGCATGCAGAAAACACTCTTGAAAGGCATGAAATATGCGGTGTTCGGGCTTGGAAATACATCATATGGCAAGAAGTTTAACGTTGTGGCAAGGAAGCTCGATCGGTGGTTTGCCAGGCTACACGCCACTAAGCTTATGTCCCTCGGCTTGGGTGACGAGGACGCTTCCGTCAGTAAGCACGGAGGTAAGTTTAAGGGTTAAGAGACTGATAAATAAGTCAAATTATGGATTTACACAAAAACTTCACTTTGAAATATCACGATACATTCACTTCGCAAATTTTTTTGTATCCGATAGGACACTTTCATGTTTTGCAATACTATACAAAAATTAAGAAATGTCGTTCATTTGTTCTAGGCTTGGAAGAAGACTTTAGGGAATGGGAGCATCAGATCATCGCAAAACTAGAAGATTGCCGAAGAAGCGATGCTTTGATGCGGGTGTCAGCCGTAAATTCAGATAGCGAGGTAGGAGTTTATATATGGAGTCTTGAATTTTTTGTTCATAAATCGAATCCCAGATGTTACATAATCAGGCACCCGTTTGCAGAATATGTACGAGACAAGCTCTGAAGATGAGGACGGTGGCGAAGACTCGCCACAGAGCGGGATGGTAGATGTCGAGGACCTTGGAAAAATGTCAAGAAAGCTAACAAAAAAGGAGGTAATGCGATCAAATCTAAAGCCGGCCACACATGCCGAAATCAATTACCACAAATTTCCGGTCAATTTATTTCGATGAACTTATTGCCTCGTGTGGCTGGCTTCAGGGTCATAATATATTCTTAGAATTTTGTAAATTTGTTTGGAGTATAGGTCCTTGCTGTAATCATTCTTAATAAGTTGTCTATGTTTAGGTTGACATTACACAGAATGGCGACGACGTTGTCATCAACGGGAAGTTGCCCTCAAAACCTCCACCCAAGGAAATGATAACACCGCAGCTCCGTGAGGTGTTGACCAAGCAGGGTTATCATCTCATCGGCAGCCATTCTGGCGTAAAACTATGCAGGTGGACCAAGGTGCAGATTTAAACAAATCAGGCGCTTCCGCAGTCTAGATTCATAAAATTTACGAATAAGTTTTGTTTCTATAGTCTATGCTACGGGGCCGAGGTGGCTGCTACAAGCACACCTTCTACGGTATCGAGAGCCATCGGTGTATGGAAAGCACCCCCAGTCTCGCTTGTGCCAACAAGTGCGTCTTTTGCTGGAGGTAAGTTCCGAATATTTGAGAATTTTTTCAATTATTGGATTTTGCAAAATGCCATTAACAACATGCCCAATTCAACTGCAGGCATCACTCTAATCCTGTGGGAACAGAGTGGCGGTGGAAGATGGATCCACCCGAAGAGATATTAAAATCTGCGCTCGAAGGCCACTATCAGATGATCAAGCAGTTCAAAGGTAAGACAATTGATCTGGCCGCCTTTTCGTAAGAGGTCCTAATTTACAGCTTGCTTTATTCAGGCGTACCGGGCGTAAAGCCGGAACGAATGCAGGAAGGGATGCAGGTGCAGCATTGTGCTTTGTCTCTAGTCGGAGAGCCCATTATGTATCCCGAGATAAACCGCTTTATCCACATGCTGCACTCGCAGAAAATTTCCTCGTTCCTAGTCACCAATGCTCAGTTCCCGGATGCTATAAGGTAATTCACATTTTTTACTCTCCAAGTTGCAGGTTGGCCGCGCTAATGTACGATGTGCATTTTACTATTTTTGCACGGACAGGAATCTCTCTCCGGTCACTCAGATGTACGTGAGCGTCGATGCAAGCACCAAAGATAGCCTCAAGAAAATCGATCGGCCGCTGTTTCAAGACTTTTGGCCGAGGTTCCTCGACAGCTTGCGAGCCCTCAGTGAAAAGGTAATCTATTGCTAAAATTGCCAGTAGAAAATACTTTAAAAACTGCGAATAACGACCCTATGGTGCACACCCCTATGGTGGCACAGATTGATTTTATAGAACAAACATACCTTTATATAGCGTATTCCCTGCGAAACGTGACTTGCGCACTGGTTTCCTGGAACAAAATTACGAATTTACCGGTGAATAGCGTATGTGAAGAGCATTCGCCAACGCGATCACGAATAAAATCTGACCCACTGAGAGTGGTAAATCCCAAAATGTCCCTGGGCCCATGTAAATGTCCAGTGTTATGCCAAATACGTACATTCGCATAAGCCGTAAGCGAACCCATGCTTACATTTAGAAAACTGATTTCAATACGGAGCCCCTACATGTACACCAGATAATTTTAGAAAACGCCAAAATTTAATTAAAAGTTCAGGCTGTAAATTAATGTTTTTGCCGCCATCCAATTTCTTATAAATCTACGTGTAATCCGTATTTACTGAATTAGTTGTTGGTTTTTTAAATATATTCAGTAACTTAAACCAGTACACATGTACAACACATGTAAAAATGGCTGCATCTTCAGGTATGAAGCTGACTTTTTTAATTGATTGTGATCATTTCATAGTTGTATATTTGTTTTTAAATGTATTTTTCGATTTTGTTTATTTTAAAAATACAAAATTTCTTTGAGAATCTTAATTAATAATATCCACCTCTTTAAATGAACAATTCTATAGCATGTACATGTGTACAGCTAGTTGTACATGTACATTTACGTATCCCTTCAAATAGCACACTCCATGGTTCGGTCCAAACTGGGTGTGCTATTCACAGGTTTCACTGTAACAGTATTCAGTTCAAAAAAATGTTGCTGTATTTTGACTGATGTTTCTGTAATTTTTGGATGCCATTATTTATGGAAAAATGATAGAAACACTAATAACAACTTACTTAATCCTCCCCACCTAACAAGGGAGTGAGTTTAAAATCTCAGCATACTAATCAACCTTTTATAACAAAAATCCCCCACATCATTTTTATTGCACGCCACACACTCATTCGGACTGCAAGACAGGCTTGAGTCCTGTAGAGCTTAGACTTTCTAATAAAGTTTATGAAAAATGCAAATCAGAAGTGACATTTAATTCTTTCTCTCAGGGTCAAAGAACGGTGTTTCGTCTGACTTTAGTAAAAGCGTTCAACGTTGAAGAAATCGACGCCTATGCAAAGCTGGTGGATATCGGCAAACCGGACTTTATCGAAGTGAAGGTATGTTACTATAACAAATTAACGGAATTATTGCGACTGTTTCACAAATCTTAGTGAGAATACCGATGCAAGAATAAATGTCCCATACAGGGAGTCACGTACTGCGGCAATTCGAAAGGTGGAAACAAACTGACGATGGAAAATGTGCCCTGGCACAACGAGGTCCTCGAGTTCGTTCAGAAGTTGGCTACCCGTCTGGGCAACTATGGAATCGCCTCCGAACACGAGCATTCCAACTGCATTCTGCTTGCCAACAATAAGGTAAGCGGCGAAGGATTTTCCTCTTGTGCTGACTAGACGTGGAAGTTTCCAGTTTTTATAACAACCCGTTAACCTTTTTCGGTAGTTCAAAATCGACGGAGATTGGTGGACGTGGATTGACTACTCGCGATTTCACGAGCTGGTGCAGGATTTCTATGCCTCCGATGGCAGTAAGACTTTTACGGCACTGGACTATGTGGCCAAGACCCCTCCCTGGGCTAGTTTCGGAGCCAAGGAGCGAGGCTTTGACCCAGAGGAAACCAGATGGTTTCGCAAGAACCGAAAGGACATATCTGGCTGCTGATCTCAATGGTGAGTTAGGAATTTAACTCATTTCCACAGAATCTGTTCTTGAATGCAGAGACGATTATTTGAAAAAATTAATACAACCACAATACATACTCAGATTCTTCTAGCATATTTATTGTAAGCGGCTCAGTAGAAAGGTTGGCTTAGTGGTTATGCTTAACTCCTTGAACTCGGGAGACCCGAGTTCGAACCCCGGTCGGCTATCCTGGTTGTGGTTTTTCGTGGTTTCTCTCAACCTCCCTTAATCGCCCATATAGACACATATCGGCGGATGCCTGGATAGTGCCCCAAAATGCAACCACGACCATATACTCTTCCCCTTAAAAATTTGGCACTTTGCCCCCTGCCACATGGCATGTTACATGCTGACTGCATGTAATGAATTGAATTGAGTAGATCCTTATTACCAAACTGGGCATGTGCAATTAAGTGCTTTGTTACACTTTGACCTCGTTCTAACCCTGTGAGAGGTTTGCATTGTTTACCATAAGAGGGCGCTAACTGTAATAAGGATCTACTCTATTGAATTTAAAGCATCAAATTATGAAACTGAATTACGACAAATCCGCTCTTAGAGGTTTGTTTCTTTGGCCTGCACTCAGTGCAACTCAGTGCTACTCGGTGCAAACAGGAAATGGGCGGAGCTATCTGTGAGTGAAACCCAGTGCACAGTGAAATGGTAAACCAAAAAAACAGAAATAAATACTATAAAAAGATGGTGGCCCCCCATTGAATTGGTTCAACCAATAGAGAGTGATCTTTCAGATGAGGATACTATGAAGCAGACGATTCTGTGCTGCACTGACTTTACTCTGAAAAATTTTCAGTGCAGGTTTTTCTTGCCCTGGATTTCTATTTCCTGTGCCAAAGAAACAGAATCAGTGCAGTCAGTGCAGGCCAAAGAAACGAACCTATAGTTTAGATTTGTTAGGTATTACTTACATGTGCTGAATTTTCCTAGATAACCTGGACACAGCATGTCATCTACATGTATATGCTTCCATTTAAGGGTATTAACAGTGTAGGGACATGGATTAGCATGGAGTATGGCCTGAAATGCAGCATTCTGATTGGGCATTCGGAAATTCCCGCCATCGGGAAACCAATCGAAACGCTGCATGCCATGCTCCATGCTGTTCTTAGGTTAAAAACAGCGTAGGGGAATGGAATAGCATAGAGCTTGGCATTGTTTCGAAATGCAGTTTTGGTTGGTTTCCCGATGGCGGGAATTTCCCAATCGAAAAGCAGCCAGCCTTTCAAGGCCATGCTATTCCATGCTCTTTTTGCCCTTACCCTTAAATCCTCCTATTAGGAATAGATAAAATTCGATAGTGTAAAAAATAGATGTCGTCACGAGACATCTTATCGAAAACGAAATTCAATTGGAAATCGAATTTACAAGCTTGGATAGGTAGGTGGCTCTTTTGATGCGATTTGCTGTGTAGGACTCTCGAATGCCATTCGAAGCATTCCTATGGGCCTCAATATAGGCTTGCCTATAGTGTTAGCCAAATAAAAACATTTCACTTTTAAAGTTACGTAATAGAAGCAGCTTACCGAAATATGGCTAAAGACACGATAGGATAGGAAACCCGAGCAGTGTTTACATTTAAATTTATGCAACTGTATCAACAAGTAATTTACTTGTCTTGAAATTGTTTAATTTAACTCTCAACATGTTTGAGATGTCGGAATAAAAACATATTTTCATATTTGATTAGGATGGCTACCGGGAAGGTTTAACTGAAAGCAAAGAATCTACTCTACAACTGGGTTTCAACAAAGGATTTGAAGTAGGATTTTCTTGCATGAAACAAGCTGCCAAACTAAGAGGATTCTTATGGTAATTTCAACATTTTAGCAGTTAATTGATAAGTACTATTAATTTCTCTTTCGATTATAATATTGTAATTCTAATTCCAGGGCCATTATTGGTACATTAAAAAATAATCAAGCTGAGCCAGAGAAAACGCAAGCTACAGAAAAATTGCAAGGCATTATCAAAGCCCTAGTATCCATCGAACAGGAAACAATTAAAGATATCCAGGAAGAATCCAAACGAAATATTGACAGTACTTCAGAATCAAAACTTACAGTTAATGATGTGGCTCCCTTAGTAGGCGAGAAAGTGAATTCAGCTATGAGCAAACAACAGAATAAATTAGACAATTTAAAAAAGTTATGCATTCAAACCTTCATACAATTGCAACTGGATATTTCCCTTATTAATAAATTGAATTCATAAATCGTGTACTTGTAATACAATTGTTTTATTTATGCATTTTTAGTGACCTACGCTTTCTGGATTATCAGATCAACATTTAAAATTGCAATGGACATTTCTAAAGCTGTTTTTATGGCATCTTGTTTACTTAAAGCCCCATCTACAACTAATAAAGAATCTCTCTGGCTTTCTAAAAGAGGGCTTTCAATTAAATTTGTATCAGTATTTTGTAGCGAGCCACTATTTGGAGTTAAAGCAAAACTTTGATCAGTTGTTTTTTTAGTAATTGCTCCACACGAGCATTGTTGCGAGTCTCCCTCTGCGGTTTTGTTTACCCCAGAAAGACTTTCCAAAGGATACCATAAATGGGAATTGAAACCAAATGTTATCATTCCTGTTTCATGTTTTGCCAAAGATGCGGCTACAGACTCCAATGAACTTGCAAATGCTTCAATGATAGAAGAAACTTGACCGATGGTAGCTCCTGTTTTCATTAAGTCTTGTGCGTGCTCTTTTCCCTTTATAAAAAAACATTTAATATGTTATGAATATAAAGATCTTTTGTACTGTCACAAATTACAAAACAGATTTACATACATGCATGCAGGGATGTCATATTTCAATAAGTATTAAGTGTCATTACCCAGCATCTTGCATAGCTCGCTAAATGGGTTTCCAAACAGCCACCACCACAGAATACGTATGGATACTGCAGAAGTTCTTGCAAAGCATTAATTGACTGATGACATACGTGCTATTTTACAGAATAATGAACATTTCAATTCAAATATTAAATTTAGAATAAAACATGAAATATCAACTATGTAATGAAAGTGCATTTGCCTTTAACTCTTCAAGGCTCTCTTCATGGTAATTGCAAAGGACCAAAGTGCTCACATTAGTGGTAGAACTTAAAAGATGATAATAAGTTTTCTTATGCACAGTTCTGATTGAAACGACATCAAGCACCCCAAAACAGCTGGGATCCACAGGTGCAACTACTTCAATTGGATCTCCACCTTGAAAGATTTACAAAAAATGAAAATCGTTTAAAACCACCACGAATCCAATTTCAATAATTTTTATACAACTGCCTGCATTAATTTTTAAAATTTTGTAATTTGTCAAATCAGACCTGTTAATACTGTCAGAGCATCAAAAGAAAGAAGTCCAAGGCGATCAAAAACTAGAACTCCATGATCCTGAAGATACTTTTTGGCACGCGGATGAATCACCTTCTGGCATGCGACTACTGCAATTCCATCACATAACAGACCTTTGAGCATGTCAAGAATTAATGCCGTACAGGATTCTACAACATTCACATTTTTCTGAATGTGCCAAGTTTCTTCCGTGACACCACCTTCATAGTCTCCAGATAACGAGACGTGGAACAGGGCACATTTCAAGGCTCCTGGGGGGAAATCCAGTAGCTTTGAATCGCTAGACTCCACTAGGAGTCCATCCAAAAGTTGACAGTGATCTGGAGACAATCCAGGAAACGACAGAAAGTGGATATTTCCAATCTTGTTGACACTACATGTATTGGCTTCTTTAGGGATGCTGTCTAAAAACGCTCGCATTAACAGGAGCGATATATGGTTTCGCTGCTTTCGGGTTAGACAACATGTCGGCTTTGAGCATAGAATCGAATGTGTCAAAAGCATTGGCAATTTTAAATTATCAAAATCAACTTTGATTCGTAATGAGCATACTTCCAAGTGAGCGAACAAATATTGCTTAAGTTTCTGACAAGTGTCCAAGATAAATCTTTGAGATATATGCAATTTCAAAGCTCTGCTAAGGAAGTCCAAGATGACTAGCATTAAAGTTAAGCCATCGTTTTGATGACATCTTAAATGGCTATTTGTTGCTGAAGTGATTAATTTAAGGACAGGATTGGTGACTTTGATGATCTTCAGTATTCTGTTGGCTGCTGAGGTAATAGTGTTATCGCCACCACAGTTGTTGTGCAGCATTTTGCATTTTCCATTTGGACCAAGCGATGACTGTACAATTACTTTGAAAAGATGAATAGACTTTAAATTATCTTCATGATTTAAAGATTGTCCTACTGCAGAATCCATCGCTCCTAGCTGTATAATTACTATTAGATATCGTTTCATTTGTTAGTATTAATTTATAGCTATGTGGTAGGCCTAATTATATTGTCCTCATCATACACTGGATTAATTAGTTTTTCCATCTTCACCGTCTGAACTTGCACCTTTTCCCGTAGTTAATCTTCTGTACATTACTTTCCATGGGAGTTCTTTTTTTTCATTGGGACTCACAAATATTTCGTTATCTTGCAACTTAATCCATGAATAATGAATTAATCCGATCAATGAAACCGACACAAGAAGTACACGACTTTTAAAAATTTCCGGAACTCGAACCATTGTTTCCAGAAACAAAATATAAGCTATAAAAAGAAATTAGACACGAAAAAACAAAAACGCACATGTGCGACTATTTCCTACTGGATGGAATGATCAACACAGTATAAGGGGTAAACCAGTATGTGCACTCCCGGTTTTTTCTAAACCCCAAGCCACGCCCAAGCTGAACAGCAACGCCACCCGGCGGCTGCCGAGTATCCAACTTTCGACCCTACTGCATAT
>JAQGCC010004244.1:0-13508 GCA_034698905.1 Xestoiulus laeticollis | reverse complement strand
GTGGTGTTAAGCAGGCTTAAATCTGATTTTAATGAAGCTGAAATGTGGTGTTAAGCAAGCTGAAATCTAATTTTAATGAAGCTGAAATTTTATTTTAATCAGGCTGAAATGTGGTGTTAAGCAGGCTTAAATCTGATTTTAATGAAGCTGAAATGTGGTGTTAAGCAAGCTGAAATCTAATTTTAATCAAACTGAAATATGATTTTAATAAGGTTGAAATTTTATTTTAACCAGGCTGAAATGTGGTGTTAAGCAGACTTAAATCTGATTTTACTGAAGCTGAAATGTGGTGTTAAGCAAGCTGAAATCTAATTTTAATCAAGCTGAAATATGATTTTAATAAGGTTGAAATTTTATTTTAACCAGGCTGAAATGTGGTGTTAAGCAGGCTTAAATCTGATTTTAATGAAGCTGAAATTTTAATTTAAATCGGCTGGCATTTGATTTTAATCATGCTGAAATCTCATTTTAATCAAGCTAAAATATGATTTTAAACAGGCTGAAATTTTGATTTCAAACTGGCTGAAATTTTGATTTCAAACTGGCTGAAATTTCATTTTAACCATGCTGAAATCCATTCCATGACGTCAGTAACAAAATCCAATATTTTCTGAAATTATGCCAAGTATAATTTTTATTATACAATGTAGTTTCACAATTTGTAGCAATAATCCCAACTGGTTTTAAACCTGTATAGAAATATGAAAAGCGGCTGATTAATTAATTATACCTCACTTGACATTAATTTAATAGTCCTATACAGACATAATGAAATATTATGATATTCCATCTGGATTAAATCACCTGTGATGACACATAAATTAATGTTCCCTTGTACATTGTATCAGAAATATAAAAAAAAAAAAACATGTGGCATTATAACAAATATTAATAAATTATATGACAATTTCTTAATTTAATCCCATTTTTATTATATCAGTTCCTGGTGTAAAAATTATCTCTAATTTCACCCTAGCACGAGTTAAAAATTTCATCATTTCAACATTGTTTCCATTATTTTGTCCAACCCCCGAGCAAGTGGGCGTTCATTTGGGGGATGCATGAGACCCATGCATGTACATGCATGACATATTTAGCTAAAGGGAGGAATTAAGTTTTATGGTTATAACAACAGGTGTATTTAACTGGGGTTGTTGAACTGTTTCGGGTCAAAGGTCAAGATGGAAAATGGGTTCTCAAGAAAGAGGGTGAACGTGAGATATGTAATTGGGAGTAATTGTACCCGGGTCACACGTACGAGGGGTAATTTGGGGCATCCAAAATAATGACTATATATGGTCCATACATTGTTAAAATGTTATATAATATACATGTATGACCTTTCAATGGATAAGTACTTATGAATATATGTGTATGTGCCAAGCATGGGTTTATATGGTCCATACATGGATATATATATATATATATATATATATATATATATAGTCCATACATGGGTTTTTATGGTCCATACATGAGTTAATATCGTCCATTAATGGGTTTATATGAGCAATGGATGAGTTAATATGGTCCATACATGAATATATTTATATATGGGTTTATATGGTCCATGTATGGTATATATGCCTTTCAATGGATAGATATATGAGCCATACATGAGTTTATATAAGTCCTATATGGGTTTATATGGTCCATGCATGGGTATATGTCCCTTTCAATGGATAGATATGACCCACACATGGCTACAATTTTATATACATTAATGTATGAAATTTCAATGGATAGATATAGTCCATACATGGATATACACGTATATGAGCTATGCATGGGCTTAAATGGTCCATACATGTATGTATATGAGCCATACATGGGTTTATATGGTCCATACATGGGTTTATATGGTCCATACATGTATGTATATGAGCCATACATGTATTTATATGAGCCATACATGGGTTTATATGGTCCATACATGTATGCATATGAGCCATACATGTGTTTATATGGTCCATACATGTATTTATATGAACTCTACATGGATATACACGTATATGAACCTTATATGGGTTTATATGGTCCATTCACGGGTATAATTTTATATATGGCTTTTCAATGGATAGATATATGGTTCATACATGGATATATATACTAGTATATAGATATATGCCTTATATAAAATTATACCCATGCATGGACCATATAAGTCCTTTCAATAAATGTATATGCCCATACATGGGTATATATGCCTTTCAATGGACAGATATGGTTTATACATGTACATGCATGCCATAAAAGGGATAGACATACATGTATGGTTCTTTACGGGCAATCCGTATAGTTAAATATGGCCTATACATGACTAAATGCATAATAAATACAGTTTGTACAAGTCCATGCATGGCTTTAATTTTATACACGATCATTCAATGCATGTACATGTAGATGCCACTTATAAAACTGCAATATCTTAAGAGGTTTTAAGTGTTACTTTGAAAAGCCATGCATGCTGCAGGATGATTATGGTGAAACATATATACATGTATAAAATCATTCTTTGTTTGAGCTAATTTCCATGTTAACCTTGATCCACCTGCAGTTCTCTTGTTGGCCATATCAAGGTTGAAAATGTGTTGCTAGTAACATTTTTGGCCATGAAATCTCATCTGGTGAAAAGTAAAAACTTAATGTATCTTGTTATAAAAAAAATAACAAAAAAACGTTTCCTCGATCACTAGACCGTACAAAAACTAGTTTAATATAAATGCACATTACATGCATGCATGCATGAAGGTGTGCATGCATGCTAAGTTGGATTTTAATTTGTTAAAAAAGCACATGCAAATTGATTATACATGTACATGTACAATTGTATATCAGGGCTTTTTTTTTTGTATCAAATGACGATTCAGGACAACAACACAAAATTAGGAAACTTTTGCACGTGACATCATGCATGCAGTCGGCCATTCGTTCGTTATATCGAGAGGCTTACAGGCCTATGCTACATGATAATTAAGTAATGTAGGTAAAGCGGAGTCCGAACAGCTATTCTGTTCGTTATATCGAGAGGTTAATTCGAGAGATATATGCATTTTGGTCAGGACCATCCCATCTGTTCGTTATACACAGCTTTCGTTATACCAAGAGGTTAATATGAGAGGTATATGCATTTTGGTCAGGATCAGCCAATCTGTTCGTTATAAACAGCGTTTGTTATACTAAAAAGGTTAATACCATATGAGAGGTACATGCATTTTGGTCAGGACCATCCCATCTGTTCCTCATTAACAGCGTTCGTTATACCAAGAGGTTAATATGAGAGGTACATTACATTAATGCATATACATTTTGGTCGAGACCAGCCTCTCTGTTCGTTATACCAAGAGGTTAATATGGGAGGTATATACATTTTGGTCAGGACCATCCCACCTGGTTCGTTATATAGAGCGTTTGTTATACCGAGAGGCTAATACTTGAGAGGTACATGTATTTTGGTCAGGACCATCCCATCTGTTCGTTGTGTATAACGAACAGATGGTATAGTCCTCGTTAACCTCTTGGTATAACGAACGCTGTGTATAGCGTTCGTTATATTAAGAGGTTAATATGAGAGGTACATTACATTAATGTATATACATTTCGGTTGGGACCAGCCTCTCTGTTCGTTATACACATGTAGCTTTCGTTATACCAAGAGGTTAATATGAAAGGTACATGTATATGCAATTTTAATCAGGATCTGCCAATTGTTCGTTATAAACAGCGTTTGTTAAATCGAGATCTTATTATGATAGGTATATGCATTTTGTCAGGATCAGCCAATCTGTTCGTTATAAACAGCGTTTGTTATATCGAGATGTTAATATGAGAGATTTATGCATTTTGGTCAGGACCATCCCATCTGTTCGTTATATAAATGTAGCTTTCGTTATACCAAAAAGGTTAATATGAAAGGTACATGTATATGCATTTGGTCAGGATCTGCAAATTGTTCGTTATAAACAGCGTTCGTTATATCGAGATGTTAATATGAGAGATTTATGCATTTTGGTCAGCATCATCCCATCTGTTCGTTATAAACAGCGTTCGTTATACCAAGAGGTTAATATGAGAGGTACATTACATTAATGTATACACATTTTGGTGGGGACCAGCCTCTCTGTTCGTTATATCGAACAGCTGTATTAGGGTTCAGTGACTGAAACAAAGAAGGTTAAAGCCCACAAATCGTTTCTCCCACAATTGCATCCTGTTATAAGAATTTTTGGCAAAGATTTGGGGGGGTCAAAAACCCTGGCCTCAACCCGGGTTCCTCATTAAATGTGGAACCTGCAGTTTCATCCAAATCAACTTTATTTTAATATATACGGTACTACATGAAAAAATAATCATCAGGAACCCATTAAAAGGGAAGAATCTTAAACTTTGTGATTTTTAGTTTCAATTTTTTTCTTAAAAAGCTGAAAAGAAGAAGAAAAAAAAAAAGGAGTTAAAAACAGGATAATAAACGAGTTGTTTACAAACAGGAATGTATATTGAGCCACATGGAAAATTTTAAAATTATGCACTAAGTTGACCTAAATCCAAATTGGCTTAAAAACAACTTAAACACGGGATGACCTTTCATCAACTTTACATTTAATCATGAAGGCAATTTATTTACATGTACATTAATGTAATTAAAAAAAAAACAAAACGAGTCTGGTGGAAAAAAGGTCATACAGTCGCCTATCGATATAACGAACAGAATGGCTAGTCTTGACCAAAACGTCTGTACTTTATACCACTCATGTATTAGCCTCTCGGTATAACGAACGTTCTATATAATGAAACGAACAATATAACGAACGAAGTGGCAGCTCCTGACCAAAACGCCTATACTT
Organism: Xestoiulus laeticollis; assembly: GCA_034698905.1. Classification (NCBI taxonomy): domain Eukaryota; kingdom Metazoa; phylum Arthropoda; class Diplopoda; order Julida; family Julidae; genus Xestoiulus; species Xestoiulus laeticollis. The sequence continues at coordinate 8,664 of JAQGCC010004244.1, read as the reverse complement.
CTCATGTATTAGCCTCTCGCTATAACGAACGGTTAGGCCGGTCCCTTCACCATCCCACAATACTAAATTACTGATTATGGAATGTAAACATGGAACACAGCCATAGCAACCACGGAATGCAACCCTGGCAACCATGGAAGACATGTGGTCATGGCTAAAATGGAACACAGTCATAGCAACCATGGAAGACATGTAGTCATACCAAAAATGGAACTCAGTCATAGCAACCATGGAACGCGGCCATAGCAACTATGGAACACAATCATAGCAACCGTGGAACACAGCCATAGCAACCATGGAATGAAACCCTGGCAACCATGAAACACAGTCATAGCAACCATGGAAGACATGTAGTCATACCAAAAATGGAACTCAGTCATAGCAACCGTGGAATGCGACCATAGCAACCATGGAACACAGCCATAGCAACCATAGAATGGGACCATAGCAACCATGGAACACAATCATAGCAACCATGGAAGAAAGTCATAGCAACCATGGAAGACAACCATAGCAACCATGGAACACAATCATAGCAACCATGGAAGACAGTCATAGCAACCATGGAAGACAACCATAGCAACCATGGAACACTGTCATAGCAACCATGGAAGACAACCATAGCAACCATAGCAACCATGGAAGACAGTCATAGCAACCATGGAATGCGACCATAGCAACCATGGAACACTGTCATAGCAACCACGGGACACATGTATATCAAACCATGAAATGCAAAGTCGCTAAAAACTGTTAGGTGTCATAAAAAGCCACTGAAGCCTAGGAGCGAAAAAATGTTTAACCAACTGTATACAATATACTGTAATCAGTGTAATGATGAGTCTCCAAACCGAAAAACAGTCTCTAAAGCGAGTAAAAAGCACACAACTTTTTGTCTTTATTAACCAAAACCGCTTTTGATTGTGTTTTTATCCATTGCTTTGTAGGTCACTTTTCTCCCCTTAAATTTGGACAATGGACTTACTTCCCCTTGCCCTCCTCACCCACAGAGAGGGTCCTTGGCAAATTCTTTACCCCTCGAAAGTCAATTGTTTAAACTACATTTCCCACGTTCATAGTTTAACACCACCTTTTTTTATGAGTGAAGAAGCTGAAATACCGTTTTTCCAATCTCTAAATCTTGGAAAGTCATGGAATTTAAAAAGTTCAATCCTGTTTTAATCAAAGCAGTTTTTTTGTTTGTTTTTGCATCGTTTTCATATACATAGAAATAAATCACTTGTTTCATTTTCATCACCCTACTAATTAAAATACGTTGATTATTTCTATATCTGGCATTATATGTTTATGCTAATTTAATTAAATGCCATGACATAATCCACACCTGCCATCTGACTCTTTTTACTCTTATGAACACTACTTCCTCTAGTTATACGGTTTGTTATACACAAAAAAAAAGCAACCCGGAAATGCTAATTAAAGCCACGAAAACAAAAAGCATATTCAATGACCTCCATTTTTAGGACAATTAAGCTCCTCGTTTCAAATTGAAATGACCTTTTCTTTATTGTTCTTGGATTCGGGTGACGTCACAAATTACAAAGGGCGTTAATTAAATACTATTAGTTTAATTAATTCCCATGTCAACTGACCCTAACGGAAGATGAAATTGATATAAAACACGTGGTCATGAAACATATGAAATCCAATTTAAGCCAGCGCCACCCCACTTTTTTTTTTCTTAAATCTTATTGTTATGAAAATTCTGTTAATGAAGTTAAATAGGAATTCATGTGTGTTCTTTCCTCTGATGTCATTAGATTTTACCTAAGAACATTTTTTCACAAAAACCCATATTATAACTTTTTAGCCGTAACACTTAGAACAAAAGTTGTAATTAGGAAAAGGTAGAGAATGGTCTATTTGCATGAAATCAACTGTTTTCATCTTCATTGGCAATTAATTAAAGTCGTTATAATGATTTTAAAAACGAGAAAACGCCTAAATGATAGCTTCGCTGCAGTACAATGGTGCACTGCAGGGAAGCTTACCTGTCTATTGCCCCTACATTACATGTAAGTCGCTTCACTGCAGTGCACAACTGTATTGCAGCAAAGCTAACATTTAGGCGTTTCCTCGTTTTTAAAAACATTGTAACGACTTTAAATAACTGCAAATGAAGATGAAAATAGTTTACTATATACAAACAGACCATTCTCTACCTTATCTTAATTACAACTTTTGTTCTAAGTGTTACGGTTAAAAAGTTATAATTTGGGTTTCTGTGAAAAAATGGTCGTATGTAAAATCTAATAAAAATCACACATGATTTCCTATTTAACAGCGTTAACAGAATTTTCATAACTGTTAGATTTAAGAAAAACAAAAAGTGGGGGTGGAAGTGACTTTTGGACTGTTTGAACATCATCCAAAACTCGAAAAAGATAAAAATAGCCTAAGGGTTATCGTGAAACTATGAATTATTTTGGCATTTCACCAACAATTATTACTTGTTTTCGTAAACATTTATTTTCAACTTACTGTGGACATGTTTTCATGAAGTTATCTTGAAATATAATATGTTGATAAGTGTGTTACCTGCACGTAAACCTTGCACGATTATTAAATAGGCCTCACTATATGAAACATTTCAAAATAATATTTATGATTATGTACAAAAAAACAGAAAAATCAGTGCAATATCAGTTAATAAAACATAAATTAAACATAAAAATGTCATTGTTATCTTTCAAATTGCCTTTCTTGAATAATTTGAATTTGTGTTTCTTCTTCGTGCCGAGAGATGGCGCTGTATGTATTTTTTAGAATGCCACACGCAGCGCCATCTTTTGGCATAATTCACAAACTCAGTGAACATTACTAAACCTGGTTTTGAATTAGCCTTAAAATCTTTGAAAATGAAATGGCCTTTAAATTCTTGAAAATGTAATGGGTTAGGCCTAAGCCTTGAAATCCTTGAAAAATGAAATTATCAGCCTAGAAATCCTTGAAAAATGAAATAACTTAGTCTTGAAATCCTTGAAATATGTTTTGAAATACCTTGAGAAAGTCTAGAAAGATTTTTAAGAACGTTTTTTAAAGAGATCCTTAAAAGTGATATGGATTAGCCTTGAAATCCTTGAAAAATGAAATCTATCAACCTTGAAATCATTAAAAACAAAATGAAGCAGCCTTGAAATCCTTGAAAAATGAAATCTATCAACCTTGAAATCATTAAAAACAAAATGAAGCAGCCTTGAAATCCTTGAAAATGAATTATCCATGAAATCATTAAAAGTGAAATGGAATTGCCTTGAAATCCTTGAAAATGAAATAACTTAGTCTTGAAATCCTTGAAATATATTGTGAGATACCTTAAAAAGGTTTTGAATGATTTTTAAGGAAGTTTTTTTTTTAAAAGGATTCTTGAAAGTGAAATGAATCAGCCTTGAAATCCTTGAAATATGTTTTGAGATACCTTGAAAAAGTTTAGAAAGATTTTTAAGAACGTTTTTTTAAGGGATTTTTGAAAGTGAAATGAATTAGCATTGAAATCCTTAAAAATGAAATGGATTATCTTTGAAATCCTTTAAAATGAAATGAAATCCTTGAAAATGAAATAACTTAATTCTTGAAATCCTTGAAATATGTTTTGAGATACCTTGATAAAATTTTCAAAGATTTTTAAGGTTTTTTTAAAGAGATCTTTGAGTGATATGGATTAGCCTTGAAATCCTTGAAAAATGAAATTATCAAACTTGAAATCATTAAAAATAAAATGGAATAGCCTTGAAATCCTTGAAAATGAAATAAATTAGCCTTGAAATCCTTGAAAATGAAATGGAATAGCCTTGAAATCCTTGAAATGTATTTTGTGATACCATGAGAAAGTTTTGAAATCTAGTTTTATCAATCAGGAAAAGCATAAAAATATATTTGTTTTAACCTACTTGTTATAAAATAACTAAATAAATTTCTTAAACTTATCGATTTGTTCTCCTTGAAAGTGTTGATTAAAACCCTTCACTTTAGTTCTTGAGTTATAAAATCCTGTCAAATGTTCTCAAGTGCATTCGAGTCAAATTTAAAATCTTACATCATTCTTTAATCATGCAATTTCGTGTTACTAAAGTAGCATTTCGATCCCCATGCACTCATTTAGCTATAAAACAGCAGGATTTCGTTTAATTAGGCTTTTGATACCGCATTGAAAATGGCCATTAATTCAGCTGAAAACCCATTTTTAAAAACCTTCAGCTATGATTTACAATTCGTGGTTAAGAAAGCTTTATAGCAACATTATTTAACTTCAATTGTTATTTATGATTTAGGCTAGGCCTAATAAAAAATAAAATGATAGCCACAGGTCATGGAAAAGTCAGGGAAAAATCATGGCATCCCATATTTAAAACCTTCAACATTTTTGGTTAAGAAAACTTTATTACAACATTATTTAACTCCAATTGTTGTTATTTATGATTTAGACCAGGCTTAATAAAAAAATAAAATGATGGCCACAGATCATGTAAAAAATCAGGGAGAAGTCAGGGAAAAATTGGCTTTAGTTCAATTCTCTCATTTTATATGAAAAGAATAATGCTTAGAAGCATTTTGTCAATGTTGTATGACATTGTGATGACTTCATAACTTTACATAATAATTCATTTCCTGATGGTGTTCATATGTTACCACATGCGCCATATTGTTTTTATACTTTTTATACTAAATTGTATACTTCTTTGAGTCTATTGAAAATTAAGTATACTCCAAAGTATACTTTTCGTAGTATACTTTACGTCATGCCCGCTGTAAGTATCATTAAACTGATATTTTTTCGTTGCTACCAAGTTTTAGTTTTGACTTTATTAGTGATATACATCTCAATTCCTCTCAATATATACCTTCCTATACTTTTAAGTACACTATATTACTTCCTATACTCGTAAGTACACTTTACAGTATATTTGCAAATACACTATTGAATATAGTTTGCAGTTTGCAATAGTGTACTGTAAAGTGTAATTAAAAGTATAGGAAGGTATATTTCATGATATATAAAAGTATACTTAAAAGTATCCTTAAAAGTATATTCCAAAAAAAGTACACTAAGTATAGTCCAAAAAAGTACACTTATTATACTTTCCAGTATACTTTCTAGTATACTTTTTAGTATACCATAAAGTATACTTTCTAGTACACCAAAAAGTATACTAAGTATAGCCTACTTCAAAGTATGTGAAAGTATACTAAGTATAGTCCAAAATAAGTACACTTGGTATACTTTCCAGTATACTTTTTAGTATACCATAAAGTATACTTTCTAGTATACCAAAAAGTATACTAAGTATACTTAAGATTTTGACTAGGGAACTACCCTTATGACGACTGCAACAATGAGAAGTGTCGGCCGACCAATCGAAACATTTCATGATTCGAGTCTCCAAATATCAAACGAGATTGATTTGGGATTCGAGTAACGCTTGAGTAACGCTTCATCCTTCGTAACGATCCCCGTAATATACGTGTAAAAATACATGTACATATTTTGTTTGATGCCTCGTTCATGACTGAAAAACTAAATTCTCGCATTTGACTGAAAGTTGTCCGCGATTAAGTCTGATGCGGTCTGATGCAGCAAAAGCCACAAGAACATTGTCCAGCATGCCTAACTATCTAAACCAGTCCAATGTCCATCATCCTGATCCTTGTCTGTCATCATTGTCCTCCCTAATCTTCTACATTTTTTTTCTTGCAGATTACTCTGTTTCGTCGAGCCGGCCGCACAGAAGCAGCTCTTCGTCCGCAGTCTGGTTGGATGCCTTGACATTGACCATGTGCAAGAATTACCTGCAGCACGTCCTGTCCACGCTATGGAAGCGGAAGTCCGGAGCCCTTGCCTTCGTAATGGCAGCAACGGTTCTGGTGCTGCTAGTACAGTATCACAGCGTGCAACACGACAGCAGTCCGCACACCGTCCACGTCAAGAACATGCCGGCGAGGACTTTGAACACGTTGGAGTCTAGGGCCAACTTATCGGACAAAGACGATGGCCAAAAGAATGCCTTCGGAGATGCCGGTAGCGACCATCAACAGCAGGATGTCGATAACGGCAACGGTTACCAGAGGTCCGTTGACAGCGAAAACACTTTTGTCAACTTGCCCATATCTCAATCCAAGCCGGTGGCTGACAATGGTGTGCCGGAGGAATTCAACAACGGTCAACAACAGCCGCAAGCAAGGTTGGTACCGCAGGTGGGTAACGTTGTCGAGAACCGCTGGAAGACCGATCCTCGGTACAACCCGCAACAACGGCATCAACTTCTGCCACCACAGCCGGTCATCCGACTTTCGAACTCAAACGGTGGGAATTACAACAATAACTTCTTGAGAGGTCAAGGACCACCGGCTGTCCGCTCGGAAATGTTTTCGCAGAACCAACTCTACGGTGCACCTCTGGAACCGTACGTGCCGAAGCACCGGCTGTTCCACCTGGACCTGAAGGGAGCTCCTCCCAAAGTTGCCTATCTCAAGAAGCTCTTCCCGGTGCTCAAGGGTTTCGGTGCCACCGGTGTTCTGCTCGAGTACGAGGACATGTTCCCCTACGAGGGGGAGCTGGCAAGTACGGCAGCCAAGAATCACTACAGCAAGGATGAAGTGAGAGCAATCTTGCAGTTGGCCAAAGATAGCGGTCTCGAGGTAATCCCCTTGGTGCAGACCTTCGGCCATGCCGAGTTCATTTTGAAGCAGCGCGAGTTCGGTCACTTGCGCGAGGTGTCCAATGCCCCGCAAGCCTTCTGTCCGTCCAATAACGACAGCATGTCCTTGGTGGAGAACATGATTGATCAGGTGATGGCAATGCATCCTAACATCCGCTGGTTGCACATTGGCCTGGACGAGGTTTTCCAGCTGGGAATCTGTCCGCGATGCATGATGCGCAGCATGACTCAGGGCCGCGATGCCCTCTTTTTGGAGCATGTTGCTCGAGTTGCATCCTACGTGCGGCAGAGGCACAACGTGATTCCCATTATGTGGGATGACATGTTGCACCACTTCACAGCTGACATCTTGAAACACTACGAACTCGGCAACCTGGTGGAGATCATGATCTGGACTTATGTCCAGGATGTGTACCGCTTCATCCCGCATGACATCTGGGCAATGTACGGTGAAGTTTTTCCATATGTTTGGGCAGCCAGCGCTTTCAAAGGGGCCTTCGGTGAGACACTAGTGGTGCCACCGCTCAAGCGACACTTGGAAAACAATGTTGCGTGGCTGGAAGTGATGGCCAAGGAGCAGAGCCGCTTCAAGGTTTCTTCATTTTCATTTTTTTTTTTAAATTGGAAAGAGTGGGGCACATTTGAGCATTAAGATTATTGTAAACAGTGTTTCTTTAAATTGAATTTCAAATGTATGAGTATGTGGCAGCACCAAAACTACATAGCCTACAGTGAAACAGCTGTCAGATTGAACACCTTTATAAAGTGAACACTTTTGGCTGGTCCCGGACAGCTTCCATAGAAATAATAACATTAAGACAGACCTCTATGCAATGAACACCTGCATACTTTGTACATTGAACACTTTTTTAGTCCCCAGGATGGGTCTAACCTCTCTACATAATACACTTGACCATCGAGTTCCTAATTAAGCCCATAGAGGGCGCTCTACAACAATCAGGGGAAATTCCCTTATTTAGTCTAGTTATTTTGGGTACTGGTAGCCAATTGCAAATCATAGTACATGTGCACATGTACATGTACATATGTATTAAGCAAGATGAGCAAATGAAGCTACGTGGAATTGACATTGGATAGAATAGAATATTTGCATTTGATAAATTATGTCAAAAATAATAAGAAAAGGCTATTTTTTCCCGAAATCATAGGTTCAATCTACGAGTACAATAATTCCCCACACCTAACCTGACCTATCGTAGTCAGCTTTCATAAATTGACCAAATTGGGTGCAAAATCTAGAATATTTCTTTAAAAAACCCTAAAATAATAATTTATGTAATGTACATGCATAGTGTTATATATGTGTATTCAATTGTATACATATAAACATAGTTCGTTGGATATTGTCTTTTCGTAGCAAACCTCCATACAATGAACACCTGTCTAATGTGAACACTTTTGCCTGGTCCCATGGGTGTTCAATGTAGACAGGTTTCACTGTATTAGGATGTAGTTTCAAGTTGGTGGAAGGTCCAAACACAAAGTTATGCTAGATTTCATGTTTTTCGACAGGTAAACTCATTTTGCAATATGAAGTTTGCAATATCTTACAGGGGTTTATTTCTAACAAGAATTGGTTACAATGATACCTATATGTAGTTCCTTACATGAACTATTTTATGGATAGGTCAGCATTTAAGATATTGCACTTCCACATAGTCATTGAAAGCACTAAGCCTTGTGATGCAATGTGGGGCACTTTTAAACAGCATGACTGGGGTACATTTCAATGGGCCAATTGCCTATCTATATTTGTTTAAATTTAGTTTTGCATAAATTAAACATTCAAATAGTTTAAATATGTTCATATTTGTACATGTATATGTAGTGATCGTGGTGCAGGCCTCTTTTTTTTCAGAATAGCATAACTATGGTGCGATTGTACAAAACCAAAAAGCTTTGGTCTTAAGCTAGACAAATACAAAGTACGTTAAAATAGTTCAATTTGTGCTCAATACACATGTTT
>JAQGCC010004243.1:0-13515 GCA_034698905.1 Xestoiulus laeticollis | reverse complement strand
CGTGACGGAAGTCGGTCTAATCAACATCGTGCTTGTTTTCTTCCGTTCCCGACTAGTGACGTCAAAAGTCGGGAGTCAGTCAATGTCGGTGTAGTGAAAATACGGCATTACTGTGGGCTTCATTAAGTACATGATACAAAAGTGTCGTCATTTATGTTAATGATTTCTGGAGCTCTGTAACGAAAGGTCAATCAAGTTTATAACGCCATGATTTTGTTACCAAATTGGATCAATTCTATAGTGCTATAATTTGTTGCTGTAACCAAAAACTTGCCACTAGGGGCTAAAAACCGAATCCTCTACGTTTGAACAATGCAATTTAATATCCCCATAGGCTCGCGTGTGCAATTTCCGGAAATAGCACATATTAAACTCGTATATGAACTGATATAAAAAGCAGTTTTATCTCATTCCACTTTGACATGAAATGTTTGAAAATGGTTAAGGGGTGATTTATTTCGGAAGCGCTTAAAATGACCACAGGCTTGTAAATTAAAGTTATTATGTGTAAAACAATCAGCAACCTGCTCTGGAAATCTTGTTATTCGAATTAAATTATATTGAACTATAAATTGCATAAATATTCCTGCACTATATATGCAAGTTATATCATATTATTAATGCTATTATGCACCTAAAGCTTAATTTTTGAATATATAATACCTATTTTGAATTATACCACATAATTTCCGTCAATGATTAATGTGTACGCTATACATTTGCTGCTGCAAATTTGTGAAATTTAATTTAAATTTAATTTAAGTACACATTTATATATTTCACTGCTGTTATGTTTCAATTTTGAATTTTAGAAATACACGAACTAGTTTTAAAATTTAAAATTTATCTTTATTATTGAATAATTGTTTTTTCAATATTGGTATACAAGAATTATACTTTTTCCAATTTTAGATAAACGGTTTCCCAATTTTTTATACAAAAGTTTCCAATTTCTTCTTAATTTCCAGCAAATTTACCTGTATATAAACCGCTTAATTAATTACTATTCTTCACGATTTTTTTTTCAATCAAAACATTTAATAAAAACATGTAAATCAATTTTGAACTTGTATTTCTTCGTACATGTATGACCATTATTATTGTTATTACATGAACGTTTTATTTTCCATAAACCTTCGTATAGCGATGTTCGGATATAACGATCAGATTTCTCAGGTCCCTTGGAGATCGTTCTAAGCGGATTCACTGTATTTAATGTTATTTTGCATCTTGTTCTTATAGTCTTGCTATCAAGCATTCCAGTAGTTAGAAACATCCCTGTACAAATTGTTGGTAAGCCCCAGGATATTTCAAATGAGAAGATAAATTAAATACTACTTTCATAGCATAATCTATTTCAAAACTTGCAAAGACGGAAGCTAATGAATTGGAATACTAATGAATTGTAAAAAAAAGTTTTCCTATCTCCTAAAGCTCGAATGTACCCAGTGTCCGTTAAATACAGTTGACCATCAGTGTGAACCCGTCTTTATTATAGTAATCATGGTTGGAAATACGGGGATAAATTTCCATTTCAAGCGTGCATAATTACAAAGCAGAGATCGCTACGTTTTAATATTGGGTACTAAGATATTTAGGAACGCCTTTTTCAATAAAAGGGTGGACAGTGTTGCGTCAGTCTTCACCCTTTTCTATGCATTGGCTACGTTGTTTTTGAATGATATGAGGCGTTTGCCTAACGCTATTTTCTATCCTCTAATACCTGTTATTAAGTATCATCTCGTGATCAAGATCTGCTCAACTTGTAACACGCAAGTGCCATTGGCATCAGCACATCATCAGATATAGTCATCACTTCCGCTTCCTATTAAATATAATCAGTATTACATTAATTTCCATTAATTTCATTTGCAACCTTACTGGGAAACCACAAGTGAACTCATTGACACTACCTCCAAAGTGTATGTATAGGTTCTACTCATCTGATTCTGAGATGTTATGACGTCATATAAAGTGGAATTTGCTTATAACGATGTTCAAGTGACTTAAGAAATCAGATCGTTATATCTGAAGATAGTTATATCCGGATTAATGAAAATTAAAATTTACTTGTGTTTTACACTAATTTATTAAATGTTTTGACTAAAAATAAAAATTGTACAGAATAGCAATGAATAATATAATATAAGCTATTTGGTACAAGTTATGAATGCATTTTAAGCTTTTTTTTATAAAAAATAGGGAATAACTTTAATCTCAAACTTTAAAAAGTATAAATTTTATATAGCAATATTGAAAAAACGATTATTCAATAGTGAAGATAAGTTTTAAAGTTCATTAGACAATTTATAAATTTAAACAAATTTCAGCAGTGAAATATGTAAATGAAATTATTGAATTTAAATTTGATGCAAAAAAAACCGAACATTGTTGTGCTTTTTGAAATGTAATGTTCGTTAGTATAATACAATTTTTAATAAGATTTTAGATACAACACAACTTTCAAATTGTAAATAATTTTTTCATTAAAATTATATACAAGTGTACTTAGAAAATCTCAGAAAATCATTATAGGCGAATGAAAAATGTGATCGCTATATCCGGATTACCGTTATATCCGACATCGTAAAACATCCTAACAAAATTACTGTGCATAAAATAACAGACCAGCCGAACACATTGCTCGGAATCGTTATACCTGGAGTATTGCTTTATCCGGCATCGTTATAAGCGATTTTCACTATGTCGTAATGTTTACAAACACTGGTTACAAGGACTTAGAAGCATAGAATGATAATATTTTTGTATAAAAACACTTTTACTATAGTTTCTCAACAGCATATATCTTTCTTATGAAAAAGTTTGATTTTTAATTGAAGGTTAATTACTCGTTTTTATTGTACAGTATTTTTGTTTAAATTGAATTTCTCCCCCCTTTCATCGCCAATGTATAGCGTTGAGTTTCTTAGTACTTGCCATTACCAATAGTATAAATCCAACCGCAATTAAATGTATTTGCACTTAGTGTTAGTTTATTAATTTTAATTGTGTCAACTTAAAATTGGCTTCAAGGAGCGAACGTGTTGCAATATTTTTATGCATTCAAACTAATTGCTCCTGAATTACTTATATTTTCAATGCCATTTATGATATATATGGCCTCATTAAAGCTTTCGTTTTTTAAATCCATGCTTTTATTTAACCCGATTTTTAATTACATCTGCTTTATATCTTTTTATACGCAGAACGCTCTTAACCTCGTTTTCCTTTATGGGAAATGACATTGGTTTGAAAAAGATAAGATGTGGTTCACATGTATCATATTGCTTTGATTGTTAATATTTTCCGTTAACGAGCTTTTCAATTAGCCTAACGAATTATTCTTGCATACATTTTTAATGTACTTTAACTTATGAATGTCAAGATTTCTTATTCGTTTGATCTTAATTGCAGCAGTTGTTTAAAAATATGACTATCACATTTGATGATTCGTAAAATTAAAATTAAATATGTATGTCTTGAATGAAACCAGCAGGGTTTATAATACGAGTTTTGGTCATGGAGATTTTCATGATTTTTTATGTAGCATCGTGTAACAACTCTTGTAGGTGCTCTGCAGAATCATGTACAGTGGACTCATTGTACTGGTATGCATGTACATGTACCTCACTTGTGCTGCATACTACATGGAAAGTGTGCTACAGCCACACCATCTTGGTGTGCACCCTGCCTAACAGAAAATGTGACCTGACACATAACAGGGAGTGGGATTAACGGCATTACATGTACATGTAGTATGGGGGTTAAATGATTCCATTAAGCGAAATGCTGATCCCAATAAGCGGTTATTTTCCAATGTATATGTATTTGAGTGTCTGGGATATGCCAGTTAAGATTACAATAAATGGATGATTCCATTATCCGTGATCTCATGAAGTGGAGTCCACTTGTATTACAGGCATCAACTCTTGTAGGCATGCACTCTACAGCAATCTGGAATGGAGATTGAGCCGATGACAACTATTGCATCATTCCAATGTATACATTAGCTCCTAAAATGAAAATTGTCATTTGGCATCCTGCAGAGCAATTAATTATAAATGATGTCGCCATTAAAGTACTCACTAATTGACTTCTCCATATAATGAATTAAATTACAATATTAAGCTTATTTACAACATTGCACTTTAAAAGTCAAACTTGATATTATTTCCTTGAATTTACTCACGATGCCATTTCACGTCATGATTTATTACGCTTGAGTGACTCATATTGGTCATTCTATGAAATTCTGTATTTTCAATGATTAATGGCAAATTTACCGTAGATTTGTAGTAGGCAAATGATGTAATTTGTCTTTCCAATCCGAGTGGATTTTAAGCCAGTGCCCAGTGTTTTATAGAGGGTATTAAGTATCGCAAATTTTGATATCAATTTGGGGATTATAATTGCTGTTACATTAATCAATGTATTTCGTAACACGTGTTTTATCTGAATATGATTATATGACTAGTTGTGTCTATGGCATAGAGATTAGTAACTTAAATAGTTGCTAGAAACTGGATTTTCTGGTGCATTGCGGAAGCAAGAAAAATAATAAGTGTGGCCTTCATACAAGTAAGTAAAGCCCTACTCATGAAGGATTTTTATGTGAAAAGAGCGAGCCAGCAATATATCCTGGCTGCTTGTCCTCGCTTTAATATGAAAAAAATTCAAAAACTTTGTCTAGCCTTTTCTAAAAGACGTATGCGCCTTGGTTTATCCATTTGGCTTTTTATTTGCTTTAATAGCTGCTGCTGGCATAGATATATAAAATGGAAATAGAATACCATAAAGAGTCGTTCTGAAATTTCCAACTTTCAACAGAAGTTAGGGATGAAGAACGGGTTGAAGAAATATCTTATATTAACCTGGTTTCGTTTTTTTCTGGGCTTTGTACACTATATATTTAAATATCTAATTGCAAACAGCAAGTGTTATGATATGATCCATCCGGTGTATTCCACATTTAATTGAAAAACACCATTATGAAGGGACAATTTTTGTTGCTACAAACTTCTACATACGTGCAAATACATTTAAGAAAACGTAAGCTTTGTGCAAGTTATTAAGCGAAAACTACCAAACTATTGTAATATAAATATGAAATCCCAAGCACTGCAGTATAATAAATAGTCGTCATATTTATATATTCGTATAATAAGAATTATGACAGGGTTGAGCAACATTTCATTTTGTAAAGCAAATGTATTATCTTCGTATTTTATTACTATGCAAAGATGCAAAAATGACAACTACAAATAGATAAGTTAAATATATATTAATATTGTGGGATTTGTTAATAACGGTATCGGATAATCCGTGAATAACGATTCCGAGCAATGTGTTCGGTTGGTCTGTTATCTTATAATATGCACTGTAATTTTGTTGGGTGTACTACGATGTCGGATATAACGATAATCCGGACATAGCGATTTTATTTTGAAACGAAAAATGGAGCTTTCAATTGCCTATAACGATTTCTCATTTTCTAATTGCATTTAAATGTACATGTAATGAGAAAATGATTTACAATCTTAAAGCTGGGTTGTTAAATTTTATTATAAAAAAAATTATTTTACTAACAAAACATCAATTTTCAATAAGCAAAAAATGTTCGTATTATGTATGTGACAAAGTTCGTATATAACGATCTGATTCTTAGCTTCCCTTGAAGATCGTTATAAGCGAATTCCATTGTATGTTCCATATTTAGCCAAGTTCCCAGCCCATTTCCTTCCATCATTTATGGGCTGATTTTAATATGACGTTTTTCTTATCCTAAAGTCATTTGTGGGTCAATTTTGTGCCAATCCCTCACATTCCCATCACACCTAATTCTGTCCCTGAAGGATGCAACGTCCAGTGATGAGTCACTTTGTTGATCAGACTCTCCTCTCATTTTTCTTCAAGGCTTCTTTTTCAACTTTTTCTAATTCAATGACTTCTATAAATCCGTGTCAAAAAGTTTAATAAATTGCGTCGGACGTTGGAGAATAGCAATTTTTTTTTTCTAAATCCATGGGTATTGTGTTCTGCTGGTGGTATGACAGCCAACAGGTACATATAGTGGCTATCGGACAAAGAGCAAAGGGATATAACGAAGATCTCTCCACGGTGTATACTCGGATAATTAATAATGATGTTGATTGCTATCCGCGTGACGGCTATTGCCTTGGGATTTGTGTTTTTGAAAGCAAAAATGAATTGGTTTCTCGATGAGTTCAGTTGTGTACAGCACTAGACTGAAAATCAATCATCGCAAAAAAACAGCAAGTCCAAGCTTCCTTTGGTGCATCACCATGTTAACTAGAAGGGTTCATTTGCTATAAATATCAACTTTCAAAAATATATTGTGAATTTTTCGAAGTGCTCATTTAGAGCTAGAGTTTAGCAATCAGACTAGGCAGAAATCAATACCAAAAAAAGATTAAAATTTATTTCAATGTCACATTTATGTCTTTTTTTACTTAATGAATTGTTCACCAAATTATTTTTATGTTAGTTTTTTTATTCTGTTTCTAGACGAATAGATAAAACATACGGAGAATCGGTATAAAAGTCACTTCGGTGTAACGTATCGCATCTATTATGTCTAATGTAAATCTTTTCAATTGATTTCATGTCTTGCTAATGAATCAATCTACTGTACGAGAGATTCTAGGGAAACGTAAAAGTCAATACGAAATTTTACATTCTTATATCTTATCTCTCATTAAAATGCGTTCATATAATTTTATTATCAACTGAAACGCAATGCAGTTAGAAGCTAAAGCCGGCTACAGACTATAATCACGTCACGTGAGCTCATGTGATTGTCACGCACGTTCACGCCGCGTGAAACATTGTAGAATGTTTCATTTAGAATAGTTTGGCATGGCCGATGTATGTATAACAGGGTACAGACTACCATCAAGTCACGTGATGGCACGAATGTTTATACCACGTGAATAAAAAATTGTAATGCATTTTTTACAGGATGTGATGAGCATGACGTGATAACACGGTGATCCCCGTTTATTCGTCTACAATGCAGTACAATTCTAAAAAAAATTAATTCTCCTTTTTTTACGTGGCATGAGCATGTGTGCCATCACGTGAGCTCATGTGACGTGACGGTAGTCTGTAGTCAGCTTAAGGGGCTCAAACTGCTATCATGTCATGCTTCTCACATCACGAATCTGGTCTCACGTGTGCTATCACGTTTTTCTTTTGTGACTCGTCTACATATTTTGTGATATCATGTCCTCACGTGCATGTATTTTTTTCAAATGTGTTTTATTCAGATGCTAATTAGCATAGTCTATGGTTCAAATTAGATGAGACTAGCTTCATTTGCAGTTGGTCTACATCATATTTTATTAAAGGAATAATTAAGCATCGAGGCATTTAGAACTATACAGAATCAATAACTTTATGCTAATTATATAAAAAAATATTTTCAATAAAAATAGCTTTTATTTGTATTACATTACCTGCTGTTTGTTTTATATACTGTATAGGTATCATAGCTATTTTTTTGCTTGGGAATTTCAATAATCCGTTGATATTTGATCTATTCTCTACTATAGTTGTATAAAAAAAAACCGAGTATGCGTGCACATGTCTCGAAACCGAGATGACATAGCATAAAAAACAATCCCAATTTTAATCTCAAGTTCGTGGTTATGCTGAATTATTCCATGTTAGAGTATCTCGTTTCAATCCCATCGGTCCCAAATCGATCAATGTGTCGTGTACAAGTGTAGCATATTGAAATGTGGCATCTGACCTATACAAGGTGGACGAGGTTGTTGGTCAGCCAGCGTGACTCACAAGGTGTTACGATGGACACCCCACATTTCTCCCCACATTTGGCTGACCGATGGACACTCGAGAGGATTAATCACGAAAAGTGTCACGTGGCTTTATTGGCAAGAGTGAAGCCTAGAGGGACATTTAGAGATTGAAACTATTAATGGATGACATGGCCTCACTCATTTAAAGAGATCAGTGAATATTTAATGAGGGAAATGATGCCCAGCTAATGCACAAGGCGAATCGTGAATTTACACGATTTCAGAAGGGACATTTATCTCACAATTAATTCAAAGCTATTACATGTGTACATGTGCAATTGTAAGGGGAAATGAAAAGGTTGGCAAACTAGAATGGCTTGAGGGATATGTTGGGTTACCGAAATCAGGGTGAAATTCAAAAATGCATTAAATTAATACAAAAAATGTTGAAATATTTTAATTATTCTAAAAAAATGTGTGTATGTACATGTACATCTAGTGCTATTGAACAATGTGTTGTTGTGCATGTAGTGTCATTGAACAATGTGTTGTTGTACATGTAGTGTTATTGAACAATGTGTTGTTGTACATGTAGTGTCATTGAACAATGTGTTGTTGTACATTCAGTGTTATTGAATAATGTTTTAATCGTTGTACATGTGGTGTTAACTGAACAATAGGTTCTTGTATATGTAGTGTTATTGAACAATGTGTTGTTGCACATGTAGTGTAATTGAACAATAGGTTCTTGTACATTCAGTGTTATTGAACAATGTGTTTTTCTCAAAAACCAACATTTTCTAAAAAGTGGTTGCAACAGCTTTTAAGAATTTAACCTCCTTAGCACCTTTTCACTTCTACGTGTATTTTTTTCCTAGCAATTGTTCTTATTCATGGTGGCGACCAAGCAACTAGCCACATCTCAGCCGCGAACCAGGTAGCCCATTGGTCCAAATCCAAGTGGACAGTGTAAGTGGCTCAAACCTAATACTGGATTACAATTCCCTTTTGGTTGATCGGAACATTGATTTTTCTTTGCTTTTTGTATGAGACGCACACAATGTAATATGGATCTAAAAAGGATGATGGGGAGGAGGGAAAGCAAAATACTCCCCAAAAAAAGACATTCACGATGCATCTGAGTACAGCTAAGGAAAGAATAAGATTTTATCTTGTTCCCATATTGCAAAGCGTTACACGGTGCATTGCCAATTCAGAGAGCCTTGGGTCATTGCCACCAACGATAAGGTTTTATCCACATCTCTCAATGGCAGTGATAAACAGAACAGTACTGGATGGGAGATGCTTTTTCGTTCACTAGACTTTCAGAAAGTTACTTTTTTAATAATTTCTGTATTGATTGACATTCTTGTAACACTCTTATAACGATCTAATGTTTATTTTTCTGCAAAAAGTTCATGTAGAACAATGTAGTTCATGCATTTGGAACAAAAACAAGTTTTCTACACAGGGACCAAACCTAATCTAACCTGATCTAAATTTAACAAAATCTAAGGGTCCTTAATTTCTAAGAGGCTATGATAAGGGTCAAAATGAATAAATGAACGTTTAGGCCCTTGGTTAAAGTAAAAATGAACGAAACTATACTTGCTGCCTTATCTCTGACACAGCTTTGTTTCAGATTTATAATTTTGACATGATTTAAAATGGTAATTTTGAGATACATTTCATAATCATCTTTATGATTTTCATGATTAACAAATTGCGAAAAAAATTGTTATGCATTACTATGAAGGTGCTTGGTTGTAGTGGTAGTATAAGCGAATTAGTTGACGCAATGCATTTTTTACATATAAAATTACAATTTTTTGGTCCTAATAGTGTCAACGAATGCTATTGAAATTTGTTAGATGAAAATATCCCCTGCGACTGAGCTGCACACAAAATTTAAGCTTTCCAGGAGCTGTGAAAGTTGGTTAAAAATGACCTCTAAGAAGTTGACACAAACTGACAATCAAGCACCGTTTATGTCAGGTTAAATAAAAGGAATTAAAAAATACATTTTGTAATGACATAAAAGTATTTTTTGAACTTTGTTTACTATCATTCTTTGTTTATTTAAAAAAAGAATATTTGTTAAATTGTTTCAACAATCCATATTATTTGTAAATGCTTTTTCCATACCTTGGAATGCAAAAAATTCTTTTAGACAGAAGCATTCACGTTGTCGTGCCTACAAGCTTAAACTAAACCATCTAAACAGAAATAACGTTGTATGTTAGATTTTCAATTGGCTAAACGATCGTGATTGGTAGTAAGGAAAAATAATGAGAATGTCATTTGGCAGGTTAAATGATCTGTTCATTTAACGTGGCTACTCAACGAGGGTTTTAGCGGTTAAAATGGTTACTGCAGCCTTTAATGAACAGTTTATTAAAGCAACTTCAAGGCAATGAAAATTTCCGCAGTATATATAGGGCCAATACAACAGATAGGAGAAAGAGGAAATTGGAAATAAAAGGGCATGAAAGAGGTGGACCTTTTCAACAAAATACTGATATAAATTATGCGCTTGACTGCGTTTAATTACTGCGCCGTTTTTAATTCTTAGTCCAATTAATAAATTAGTATTTAATTAATGTGCAAGCGTGCTTGTTAAAGATATTGCGAGTGTAGTTTAGACGTTATGGTTTCCTGTTTTTGGTTTGTAAAAAAAATAGTGTCCAAATAAATTGCAATTAATCTGAGTTTATGCAACAATCACCTCGGGCTCGCCCTTCAAGTGTTATATTATAACTTATATTTGTTCCAATCTATAAATGCTGAGTTATTAAAGATACGATCTGCAATAATGCATTTCCAAAGCGATGTCATTAGCATATTTGAAACGTGCATTTGTTTATCAGGTTTTATGTTGGGTCCCAGTACACCATATTAAAAGCTCCATGGATTTGATAA
The DNA here is from genome assembly GCA_034698905.1 of Xestoiulus laeticollis. NCBI lineage: Eukaryota > Metazoa > Arthropoda > Diplopoda > Julida > Julidae > Xestoiulus > Xestoiulus laeticollis. Next base: position 2,818 of record JAQGCC010004243.1, on the reverse strand, counting down.
CATAAAGCGTTAGCTGAAAATGTAGAACTAGGTTTGGTATCATCCCCAGTCATGTTCGATGAACATTTCGTGCTAATCTTAAATATTTGTATAATTTTGGGTAATTGTGATTCAGTATTTCCTGAAAATGGCTCCGAGGCATGGCTGTTTTAACTTATTTTGTTTGCTTGCTATCGATGGCTTTGAATTTGTAATTATAAAGTGTGCACGAGTGGGAATTATATTGTACGCTTGTAAATGGGAAACATCGTTGTTATTATCTGATTGTCCCCTATTGGTCAACATTTGAACATGTCGAAAGAGATCGGTATTTGAGATTGGCTAATTGCACCAATCTCGTCAAATTTAATGCACTAAAATGGATGTTGGAATATAAATATATATTGCATGCATGGAATAGGGTAGCACATACCATATTTTTAGATTTACATACCAACCTTTTTTAAAAATGACTTATACAGGGTGGCTATAAAGTCTTCGCAGCATTGCAAAAGTTTATTACAAAGAGACTCGTTAAGTTTTTACTACATGTATTAATGCATTTTTTAAATCTAAAATTGCAATTTTTTTATCGTAATAATGTTAGCGTATTATAATTAAATTTGATAATATAAAAATGTTCCCTGAGAGTGAGCTGCACACAAAATTTCGACTTTCCAGGAATTGGAAAACTTGGTTAAAAACGACATCAAAGAAGTTGAAACAAACAGACAAGCAATCAAACAAGTTCCTACATGTCAAGTTATATAAATGTTTTCAAAAACAATAAGTTTATCTTTATTTTACCACAAACCATGCAGCTGTAATAGTTTATTTGTAATAAACTTTTATAATTTTGGAAGCTTTATGGCCACAGAGTAAACGTATATTTAGTATACAGTGTATTCCATGAAGAAAATTTCCATATATGGTATATTCTGCATGAGATTACCTTTAAAAATTATCCAAATAGTGACAGTTTTTACAGACCTTAAATCTTACAAATTTCTAAGAGTTTAACCTGGGGAAACGCTGACGCTGTTATTTTAAAATAATTAAAATAGCGTTAGAATGTACAGTCCCTTATTAAACCATATGTATACCTGCGACTGTTTACATGGACATAAAATGCCCGACATTGAGCAATTTCCTATGGCTTTGCAAATGGGAGAAACAGGTGTGCAATAGCATTCTAATACGTTGTAATGCGACCTTTGTTTTCCCTCTCTGCATTTAAATCCCCATCAAAGCACAGCTTATGTTTTTCTGTGGCTAATTCATTAATAAATTGCAGTGAAATATGGCCTCCAAAGACGTTTAATGACCTTTGTAGTGGAACCCTCACTTCTCTACCTTTAATGGTGCCTACTAAACGTTGTTTAAGATGCCGTTGAGAGTAATTCATTGGTCAAACGTTGTAGTCATCCTCGTCATTATTTGTTATTCTCCTGAATATGAATTACACTTCTAGATTCACACAACACTTGTATTTTTTTTCAAGAAGAAACCTGCGTTTTGTGAAAGGTTTGACTATAGACTCCACTATAAGATGTAAAAATGAAAATCAAGCAGTTCTTGTCCATTTTGCAGGGTTTTTGGATTCTAGCTTTTATACATGTAGGTTACACATATTGAAAACCTAATTTATGATTAACCATAACTTGATATGTATATGTAGACTTTAACAGACAAACTATCAGAGAATGCGCTGTCATCATTACTAGCATGATTGTGCAGAAATTGTTTAATTTGTGTCTTTTCAATAAGGGTAGATCAATTGAGATCCGAGATTATTTTATGTAGTGTAATTCAGGTCGGGCAATTTGTGTACATGCACTCGTAGTTTTTATATAAAATAATACTAGTAGCTGGAATATCTAAAATTGAATACTAATTTCGAGAATTAGAAATACCCCGCATTAGTTTTGAATAACCGTGACGTCACGCAGTTTGGGTCTCAACCCAAATTACCTCAATGACTTAATTCTTGATAATGTGTTAAAATTTGTTTATAAATTAAAATACGGTGTTCAATTTTGTGTCTGATAAGCACCACAACGTTATGATTTGCTTAAATAATCCAAATTTTTATTTATTGAAATGACTTTTTTCTAATCAATTTATTCAGACATTTAAACACGAAATGCTACACAGTTGTCATCTCCTCATTGCAATTTTTAAACACAAAATTGAGGAAGTCTTCTTGATGTTGTCTTCTTGAAATATCGCTATACATGTACATGTAGGTCTTATCGAGTGCCCTTTTCCACAATTGGTCTCTGGTGAGTCTGATGACCATGGCAATCCAAAGTAATCGCTGCATCATTATACTAAATTTTACATAATTACACGATTGGAGCGTTTATGTACAAGGACAAGCCCTTTAGCCATTGATAAATACGTTTAATTATAGGCATATAAATGTATACTTGTATGAATTAGCAACATTAGCAATTAGTCTTAAAGAGGCCCTCATTGGCCATGGAAGCATTGGAAGTATACGCGCATTATAAACATAATCGAAAATTTGCAAATCCTTAAATCATAAATTGCTATCAAAAGACGCTTATTAATTAAAAAATTATTAAGTTCTAAAAAATGCATGTAAATTTTTTTTTCACATCCCCTTCGAATTTATGTATACTGCCCACACTGATGAAATATAAATGGTGCTGCTGCAGACAGAGGTAATATAACTGGAAATTAATGCACTATTTTGATAAAAAAAATGAAATATCGATCAATTGTTCACATTTAATAATGTAGAACCGGGTAACCAAGAGCACCTACGGTGCTGTTTTATCCCGTTTGTCAAGCGGGTTTTCTTTCCACCCGTGAC